>JAPYYQ010000128.1:0-118268 GCA_030522585.1 Anagyrus pseudococci | reverse complement strand
TCGATTTTTTCGCCTAATCCCTTCAGTTATTATGTTTTTATCGAAAATTAGGTAGTCGGTAAAACAGATATCTACACCGATATAAGGCATGCCCTTAATGTCGTATTCAATAAGGCATGACGTTTTTTGATTTTTTAAAAATCATGAAATTACTTGTCTTGATAAAGACTATTTACGTAGGAGTTTACTTTTTTGATTTAAAAAATCCGTTATAAAATAAATAAATAAAAAAGAATTGAAAAACTCGCTAATTTTTTTGGTAGTTTTAAATTTTTGTTTCTCGTTCATATGCTTTCGTAGCTACTGCCTGTTCTTAAGTCTTATTTAAATAGATTCACACTAATTTATAAGTTGACTGAGTTACAGGGGTCAACAATTTTGTTTAATACGAAATTCGAACAAGTGGCATATTACCCAAGGTTGCATATTCCCCCGACTTACCCTAATTGAATGCAGGCATGCTTACAACGATTCAACAATACGCATCACAGCGAAACGTCAATACTTGCATCGATGCGAAGCTGCCGGGTTCCCAAAAAGACGTCACCCTCGCATTTCATGCGCCCAGCGGACTCGAATTAAGATCAACCAAGCCGGTGCATACAGCGAGCGAATGATAAGGCGATGGAGGCAACTTCCGAATAAACTCGAGCTATGGTATCTTAGCCGAGGGAGGAAGAGGGAGTACAGCGGCCACGTATATAGAGGAGTACCTCGGTTTATCAGATGCCGGTGCGTCCGCGCGCAATTATTCACGGACACTACAGGGGGAAACGAAGAACGATCCACCCCGCGGGCAGCGGGCGTGTGCGTAGCCTTGGGCAACAATGTTGCAGCGTGATTTATTAGCAGGGCCCTGAAGTGACGAGATGAGCGAGCACGGCGTCTGTAGGAGCGCGTATAGCTAGAGACCTTGAACTCACCCGCGTAGACTGACCGCGCTGCTCTCTCGCGCGACCGTAGAAGGCAGAAGAGAAATGCGAGGGGGAATCTCGGGATCCCCGGGGTACAGGCCGCTTCCGAGAGAGCATCTGCTTCTGATGTATATACATCCGGCGCTGATGGGCTCTCTGATATAGACACGAGACGCGGACGTTGGGAAATGACGTCTAGAGGACAGGCCGATTGCCAAAGCCAGCAAAAGTCGATACGTAAATTCGCGAATTCTTTCCCTGGCGCGGCGCGTATACTGGAAGAAATCAAAGGGAATCGCTGAGAGAGCGAGAGCTGCTACCAATGAAAGTGAATTCCGAAACTTTTAAACAGCCTTGAAAGTTACGCGTGTGCTAGAGCAGACGCCATAGCCCCTTGATCCCCACCGTCAACTCGACTATCGCGAACTTTGTTATCCTCTCCTTTTTTTACATCTACGCGAGACGTTTGATCTTACGCGAATACACAGCCTGTCCGCGTGTGTACGTACGCAGAGAACGCGTGTACCAACGGATAACTAACGCTCATCTCTGATTCCGGCCGGCGGTATAAGCAGCCGCTTAGCCCGTTTATTTTCTCGGCTCTCGCGCGTAATAAAGATTTTTTTCGCGACTGACCCCTTGCTTGCCGATGTTTATCTTTAGGAAAGGAGCGGGAGGGAGGAGAAGGTAAAAAGCGCGAATCCTCGCAAACATAACACTCGCGCGCGGTTAAGTGTCAGGAGTTTAGATCTCGCGCGTTGATAAGATCGTTACCTCGAGAAACCTGCGAAGATTCGAGAGCGTAAGCCGCTGGCGGGCTTTAATTTTAGACCTGTTTTCTCCCCTCATATTTTCCCTTGCGCCCCTCTCTTCCAAACAGATATTACGTACGTGGGCTTTAATTAATGATTAAACAAATCCCACAGAACATCCATACACCAGATGTCTGCGCGGCACACACAGCGTCATTTTTCCTTCGAAAAGTTACACACACACGCGCCCGTGGGTGCTCGACCTGTCAAATTAACGCCACAGAACTGACAGGCCAAAAAAATCAACAACACGAGAAGAAAGAGAGAAAGAAAGAGATGCACAGACGACAGAGATGTAAACCTACAAAAAACACCAGGCTGCACGGAAACCAAAAAAATACGGAAAACAAACGACGGCCCGTGGAGCGCGGCGGAAAAGTAGAAGGCCATTTACGAGTGAGTTGAGAAAGCGTCGGGGCGCGAACGGACGAGACAGAGCGAAAGATGCATAAGTCCCACCAAATCATGTCGGAAGACATGATTTGACGGCAGTCGCGATTGCGCTTCGATCGAATTTGGCGAAACAGGATAAAATGCGCATCTTTTCATACAGCTGAACAGTATACTCCCAAGAGAGACTCGCCTCGACCCCTTGGAGTTTTTCGTAAATAAAAGCCGATCGGCGGCCGATGATGTTATCGCCTACTGGCGCCGAAATTTTCGTGTTAATACAGAGATAAGCGCGACGGAGGAAGCGAACGGTCCGCCATAGAGGACCGAGTCATAGGTCGTGACGTCGGATTACGAGGGATAGATAAGAGACCAAGCGGAGATAGAATTTTTTTCCGAGGGAGGAGCAGCATGGCAAAACGGAGGCGGAGCAGGGGAAGACTCACACGTCCGAACGACGCGCGATGGCTGTATTTTCGGTGGGCTTTATATATCTGATGCAGTTTTATTGATTTTGCGTTGCTATGTATACGCGCGAGTTTATGACGACTTTTGTCTTCTTCCTCTTCCTCTCCCCCTCCGCTCGCCCTCCGTTTTTTTACGGCTGTCTGCTTTTATTAAAAACTTGGCGTCACCATACGCGCTGACGAGTGAATGATGAATGTGATGCGTTCTCGGCTCTTTGTTGCGATAGAGAGAGAGCTACTCCGTATCGTATGGGGATCCGAGCGACGAGGCGACGAGGAAAATAAATGACGAAAATTTTTATGGGTTTCGATCGTCACAGATTATGATCTGTGTGTTTTAGATAAACGGACGAAAAAAAAATGAACAGGGGGGGCATCGAAGCGCTCGGGAGGACTTAATAAAGCATAAGCGTTTAATTTCATTACCGTCCCTTTTAGCGAACATTTCGGTATGCAAGGCTGACTCGCGTGAATAAGATAACACGCTGTATACGTGTGTACAGGGTATAAAGAGAAGAGCAGAAACGCGCGCGTGCACGGTAGCAGCGTTGAGGAGCAAAAGAAATCTCCTTGGCGAGTATATACCGGGGATATGGTATTTGCAATAAAAAGTCACGCGGCAAGTGCCGTTAAATCGCGATAAGCTCAGGAGAGAGAGAGAGAGAGAGAGAGAGAGAGAGAGAGAGAGAGCGCAGCATCGAGAGCCGGGAGAGAAGAGCGTGGAGGGAGACAGCGTAAATACGCTCGCCGGCCCTGAAAACGAGGTGCGAACGGGGCGAGGCGCGAGAAGATACTGAGACTGGGGTAGGGAGAGGGAGGGGAGAGAAAAAATGAGGAATACCAAACGAAAGTGAGAGGAGGAAGGTCGCGTGGAAGAAGTGTGAAATGCTTAACGGACGTGTGTAGGCCGAGCGGAGTTGCGCGGGTGTTGCGGAGAGGAGGCAAGAAAAATACCAGCCGCGGACAAAAAAGAGGGAGCGCGGATGGAAAAGCCGAGTCGCATACGCGATCTCGTTGTGGAAATCGGATTCTGATACGCGCCTAATGTATCACGCGCTGACGAACATTTCTGCATCGCCGTGGATACCGATTGACCCTGTGCTGTTGGCTTCTCCGTACGATGATGCTGATGATACCTCTCTGCCTCTTAGCGCGCGATATTCTTGGATATACACTTCCTGAGTCGAGGCTGCGAGGCGAGCCATTATTTTTGTTTTCCCGCACTCGAGAACCGATGCTTTTTTCAAGTAGAATGTCAGCGGCGAGTTTCGAGAGCGTTTTTGCGAGTTATTGCGAGTCCGAGCGCACTTTGCTGCTCTTCATCTATTGCGCGGTCCCATTCGAAAATTGCGCGATTTTGAGATATATATAGATACGCTTGGATACAAGGCGATAGAATTGGATGAAAAATTTATATATTTTCGATTGTCGCCATGTAGAGCTCGAGGCTACGGTGCGCCGCTTTTGGAAAAGTTATATTTAGTTGCGATGTAAGGATGGCTTGACGCGCAGAAAATCTATAGCCGCGCTCTCTTATCGATAAATCAGAATCACAACTTATGTGTACGGATTGAAAAATAAAGTCCCGTAGAGACGGCCAAACATAAAAATAACACTGTTACATCGAGAAAAAGAATTTCATTCAAAGCCGACAATCGCACTATTAATTACTCTCACCAGTCGCTTCATCAAACGCTAGACTCCCATGGAACATTATACAAGAGCAACAATGAAAAAGGTCAGGCGGAACCCTTTACAGACAAATCACAGGGAAAACAATGGGGAAAGCACGGTGTGAAAAAGCAATCGGCCGAGCTGTTTGACGCGCAGAAAACAGAAAGGCCAAAAGACGAGGAGCAAGTGAAAGGCCGAAGGTGGGGCGCGCGTCAAACTTACCACTATCCCCCCAACCTACGCCAGCAACTCTATAGTCGAAGGGCCAAGCGAGAGGCATTTTTTATTTTCCATAAGCCGCGAGTGCGAGTAATTTCAAGCTTCGTAAATTCCCGCAAGCCCGTGTAACGCGCGCTGGGATGTCTTTTCCAAGAGACCACGTGTCTCCGTTTCGCAATCAAGCGCCACCAGAAAGCAAAACATTCCGCCCTGGCAGTGTGTACAACTCGCTCTATCTCTCTCTTTGTCGCCACAGAGTTGATGTGCCTTCCCTAGTCGTCCTATGTATATGTATATACATGGCCTGTTGGCGATTTCTCTCTCTCTTTCTCGGAGTCCAGAAGGGTCGCTTGCAGCGTCCCAACTCTCGCTGTACCCTTCGGCCCTCCCTTTCCGCACGCTTGATTGCTCGATCTCTCTGACCCCCCTTTTTCCCGCCCTTTTACATCTTTTTTCCTTTATTCATACACGTTTACTAGGTTTTTTTTCTCCTCCCTCAGTTTCTTTCGACTGAATCGTTCGTTTATACATCCCCTGGTTATTGTTTGCTCTTTGGCGGAAAAATCAGACCATAATATCGCGGTTATCATCTTCACAATAATTCATATGGACAGTATAAAATGTCGTTACCGTTCAATACGTTACGACACGAGATATAAAGATCGTTTATCTCCATAATAACGTAATCACTCATTTGCCAAATATAAGACGTCCCCCGTTAATCAGTCGAGCCGGAAAAAGTCGAAGAACCGAATCGATCGCCGAACTTTCCGCTTGCCAAACCGAATAAACACGCAAAACTTGCGAAAAGCCAACCCTATTTCACTTCATGCGAGGCGGCGACTCCGCGTCCTTTCTCTATATACGCGTCTCTCCCCTCGTCAGTCGCTCTTTGATTCTCCATCTCTCCGAATCAGTCGGAAAAATGACTTGGCTCGCATTACACGACGTCGCTCTGCGTCTCCCTCTCGTAATCGTCACAGGCCCCTTGTCCATCCCCTCGGTTGGGCCGAGGGTTACTCTCGCATGGACCGGGTGTGGAGAGAGGGTAAACGAGAGACGCTCTCGTCGACTGGCACTCCCGAGGGAGAGACCGTCCCGTCGTATCTCGGCATTAACATAAAAATAATTAAACGGCTCAACGCGCCCTAAGGATACGCGGAGACTATGTATGTGTGTGTGTGTATGGGTGAATGTCGCAGGGGCAAACGACTCCATTTCTTTGCGACATGGCGATTTTCCCTCTGTTAACGCTCTTTCTCTCTTGGGTGTTTGATGTTTTTTACTTGGGCTCCGCGCCGATGAGGTCAGCCAAGTTATGAATGCCGTTGAATGATTCACGCATACGCGACAATGGGTAATACGAGATGGAGCGACACGTGTCGTTATCAAACTATCGTGTTTATGGGTACACTTGATAATCGCTATTCTTTTATTTTTTTTCGTTTCTTCATTTCTTCTGGTAAGCAGAGGTGGAAGGAAAGTTATCGAGATTAATTGGTTGTTTAATAACGGTTCGTTTTTTATTGTATACGTAATATGATAAGGTTATTACGATATCGAGCTACAGATTTTCCGGTATAATTCACAAAATATGTATGCGATATATATAATTGCTCGTTTACTTACGCGTTCGCGGGGGACAGGATGAAAAAAAGGTGATGCGAAAAGAGAGTCGTCAATGGTTACACGCATTTTCGATCCGTTCGAGCGAAATTGGCTGCCGGCAGGGTCGCACTTTCAAATATATTCGGCCGCCGGTTTAACTCATGTTCTCGAGAAGATATTCCGTCGCGGCTCGGCCTGCCAACGTCTGCACTTCCTCATTATCCCAAGAGTCGTGTCTGCTGCTACTGCTATAGCAAACGTGACGTATGTGAGAGCGAACCATAAGGTCGGGCCGAAGAAATGGGAAAGAGAGAAACTCCCGAGAATCTTTAAAGTATCACTCGCACGCGCGCGTTGCCTACTTTTTTTTCCTCCCGACTCTTGCGTAACGTATATAGAGCCAGCGGATTCGTGATGTCATTAGGTGTAGCTTAAACTGAAAAAGAGAGTTTAATATTTTCTTTCTTTTTCTTGTAGTTATCTGATGGATTAGATGAAAGAGTTGTTATTAAAATAGGTCGTCTCGAAACCTAGAGAGTAAAATACAAAGGGTTTGTTAAATTATTTTTTGAAAAAAAAATATACAGAAAGTTGGATACTCCGTAGGCAGCAGCAGAAAAGTAAAAAAAGGCGTATCTTTCTGCAGCGGCAAATAATCGCGAGCTTTGTTTGGGGGCTGGGAGGAAACTCGATTTTTCGTCGAGGGCAAAAGGAAAAGCGCGTCTAGTCGGGATCGGGCGTGGAAAATCAGCGAAGCGGTCAAGCGCGAGCATAGACGCGCGAATCATGAGAACTGTCAGTGTGCGGGCGCACGCCATATAGAGAAGAGAGAGAGAGCTGCCAAGCCCAGGCGCGAGATATAGCTGCGCGCAGGAGCAAAGCGTGTACACGCATACATACACGCGAGTCAGTTCCTCCAGCGCACGGTACATAACCCACTCCCTCTCTCTCGGGTGACAAGGAGAGGGCCTATGACGGCGCCTTTCCAGCGCAGCAGAGCACCGGGAGGTTTCGCGCGGAAATTCGGATGTTCGGCGCAGGTTTGCCTCGGTACAGCGAGCCACGCACTACCGGACGAAGATAGACCGGGCTGGGCGGTTCGAGAGGGAGACGCCCGTATACACAGCGCTGCCGCAACCGGCCGGCCGTGAAAGCATCGATCATGGACGGGCCTCGCGTCCAGGGTTACACGGCCCGCTGAGCTATGTGTGCCGCTGCGGCAGATGCAGCCCGCCCGACACGAGACAGCCCGTGTCCGGGCAGACTGTAAGACGAGCGGCCAAGCTATATTGCCCCTGCACCACTGCTCGCCCTCGCCGCTTGCCGTGGAGATTCTTCTTTTTAAAGGAGGCAGTATCTTGGGCAACTGCAGCACGTGCGCTCAATTTGAGCTCGACGCTCGGGAGAGGGACGATTTAAATACCCTGGCCGTCTACACGCGCGCACTGTGTGACTCTTGGGGGAGGATAGCACTTTGTTACGGATTTTTCGTTAATTCGATTGCGTTTATTTTGGGATGCATTTTTCCTCTCTCTTGTTTATTTTTTCTGTGGCTCTCATTTCTCACGAGTTTCCGTTTTGTTACTGTACATTCGATTTCTTTATTATTTCGCTTTGACTGACATGCACTCTGACTTTTTCTTTTTGTCATTTTTATTTTTGGACTCGACGGATGATTATTGTATACTTTACGATAACTAGTTCCGCGCAACTTTTGAAATAACCGTCGAAATTCGATAGAACGAGGAGTAGGATATATTTTCAATGCAGATTTTAATATCGAAATGTAGATTAATCAATGTAAGATCTAATTTCGTTCGCGAATGAACTTTCGTATTCGCCGGCCCGCCAACGGAACTTAATCAATAATGAGTGTTTTTGTTGATCTAAATCCGTATGAAACTTTTTCATTTATGCATGTGACCCAGTAAGGCCGCCGCGACGGCGCAGGAAACTTGACGGTACGTAAGCTTTCCGGGCACGTGCAAATGCAATTTGCAGATCAAGTTTTCGCGATGGAGCAGAAACGCTTAATGCATCGCGTCAACGCTGGTAACGGTAACTTGTGAACCATATGTGTGTACTATATGTACGGCAACGATGTATAAAATTGAAATTCGAATCGTAAAGTTGATTTCGTTGCTATTACCGGGGGAACTATAAAAATACCCGAACGGAAACTCGCTGGGCTGCCGAGCCGTAGCGAAATTTTATTAAAGAGCTTGAAGTTTATTTTTCCGAGCTAATATTTTTACGATGTTTTAACGCAAATCCGACAGTTATGCGGTATAACTCGTTTTTTATTTTTAAATTCGTTATTGCAACTAAAAAAAAGGAAAAAAAGACAAAAATTAATTATTATCTTGAAAATTCGAAATAGCTAACCCAAAGCGAGGGAAATAGGAGTGGAGTGGGCGGAGGGGGGGGGGAGGAGAATTGATAGACTCGGCAATTCCGTCATTGATAACCGAGGCGCGAAAGGGTGCTTTAGAGGCGGCCTTATCAACCAATTTCGCGCATCGCGCGCGATAAGCGCAGTATCGATCAATCAATGCCCCTCCCCTCTCCGACTCCGCCGGCAAGAGGGCGGCTACACCACGAGACATGGCAGGTCTAGAGGGGTTGCCAGGACAGCGCGAAAGCGAGCAACCGAGTACGTGTGTGTGTGTGTGGGTGAAGAAGGGGTGGGAGTACTCCTCGGAGATTTCTGGAAATTAAAGTTTTTCTTTGCCGCGCTCACTTCTTCCCCCTCTCTCGGGGGGGAATCCCCCATTTCGTTCGAGCGGCTTGCGCAGAAGGAAAATAAATAGGAGATTACAGGAGGAGAGAAGTGATTTTGAAGGGGCTCCGCTACTTGCTGCCGCCGCCGCCGCGATGTGGCTTTTTCTCTTGTCGCGCTTTTCCCCTCCCACTACTCTGATGATGATTGCGAGGCGAGCGATTGTTTCGAAGGAGAGACTATTTGCCGCGCTCCGGATACTTGCTGCGTCGATGCTCCCGAGATTGCGAGCTCGGCCATTTGTTCTTGCGTGATTGAGCTTTTTCCTCTTTTTTTTTTTTATTTCCTTTTATTTGTCGATAAATCGATCCCTCGGCTAACCCTATATTCACCAAAGTGCGAGCGCAGTAATTGAAGGAGTAATCTTCGTTTCGAGCGGCCCGTTATTGTTCTTCAAACGATTTTGAATTATTGGAAAATGATTTTTATTTTATTCCGCAATGCAAGATGTTGCAGGTGCGCTGGAGAAAAATACATCTTTTCAAAGATAATGTTGATGAATGAAGGAAAGGAGAGTAAGATTTCGGCTCAATGTAAAGAGTATTATAGTCGTTATTGTTTTATACTTTTCCATTGGGATTGTAGGCTTAGCGTATATTGCTTTAAATTATATTTCGCATCAATTTGGCATTAGCAAATAAAATGAAATTTCAAAGTTGATAACGATAACAGCTCTTAAGTCCCCGGCAAAATAATAATTTGATGATTTTTTTTTCGTCATTTTGTATAATGAGTAATTTGTAAAATCTAGATCGTATAAATATTGACATAAAGCTTGTCAGAAATCGCCGAACAAAGCACCTAGACACCGCTTTGTTCTGTTAATCAGTATTTGACAAGCGCAAAAACCTTGATTTTATTGCCGACAAAATAAAAAATAATCCAAGTCGGATTAAAAAAAAATCGTCAAAAACCCAAACGTCAGTGAGACAAGGTTAAAAAGCTCTGTACCTACTGCTGTCGCTCGTCCTTCCACATCTCGCTACGGAGTCCAAGAGTGGCGAGACACACGTATCGCCAATAGCTCGTCGGCCACTGCCGCAGCCGTTTAAAATTTAACGGCGTCGTGAATCGGCAAGCGGTACATACGGATCTCGAGTAGCCGTCCACTCTCGCTATTTCGCAATCCTACAAGCCTCTCCGCGTTGACATCGTAGCCCTTCACCTTGTACCCTCACACTTCGTTCTTACCGATCGGAACAATATGCAAGTGTAGGCGAAATCCGCTTGTCCAAACGCAAGAGGCGCGGTAATAGCCGCGGGACGTAAGTCGAGAGCCCCGGCACTTGTTCCCTTCCATACGCACACACCACTAAACTCATGTACTTTACGACTTATGCTTATTGGCTAATTTCTTCGAGCGCTTCTTCGCTAAGATTATATTTTATATGCGCTTAGCATGCGCACGCTATACGTACGGCTTGGGGATTCAAATGCGCGCTTTCGTGCGTTGTTGTATAGCTTATGGCTGAAGAAAGAAAGAAATGCACGGAGAACAAAAAGAAATGCGTGATTTGTGCGGATAAGCAAATTCTCTTTCTCTCTTTATCTCCCGCTCTTTAGTTCTTTTTCTCGAAAGAGCTTTAATAAAACGTTTCCAGCCGTTTGATTTATGCAGGAATTCTAATACTTAAGCGTTTTTATCAAAGGCATATAGACACTACATGTGCCAGCTACGATAATTTATTTAATAAATTTTTCAAAATTTGTTTATCGTACATTTTATTATACAGTAAATTCTAATAACCCGTACAATCAATCTCTTGGCACCTATACACACGCTGTAACAATCCAGCAAACAAACTTTTCACAACCAAGCCTCATCTACAAACACGAATCTCGTTAATACCCCCAAGTGACACGAGCGTACACATTATCTAACCCCCACGCGCATCTATGGTCACGTCCATCTCTTTCAAAGATAATAAACTGCGTGCAGCTCGTCAAGGTCCCATTATCACCCGGCCAACCCTCTAGTCCTGAACGCAACCCTCCTCTCTTCCACTACGAAATAAAATGAACAATATTCGACTCGAAAACCAGAATGAACTTCCGATTTGTCGGCGGGGCCGAGTGTCCGACAAGCAAAACGCGTATCAGAAGCAGACGCCGAAATGGAAAGAAAGAGGGACATAATCTACTCTGGCGCACGCAGCCACATGATTCCGGGATGATGACGCGACAGCCATACTCTTTTCCTGTTACTCGCCTCCCTCGCTGTCCGATGCGCTTACAAACGTCCAGCCTGTCACGGCGCGATTCATCACCAGCCGAACGTCTCTGTGGACTCTTTCTCCACGAGCTGAGATAGCAATAGAGTGACAAGGAGGGGACGATGAAACATCAATCTTCCGCTCTGTGGGCTCGGTTAAATTGTCCTCATCGATGGATCAGCGAGGGAGCAGGGGAAATCGGACGCCTGTTTTCAAACCGCGACTCGTCGCTAAAGAACGCCAGCTCTCATCCATTGTTTTATGATCGCTGAGGAGGGAGGGCTTCGAGGTGAGAGTCTCTCCCCGCGTGACTGAGTAATTGCGTGTTTAGCCGCATTTTGCTAGCGGACGATGAAGAATCGCGTTTCATTTTTAGCTGTTTTACTTTTTATCATCCTCCCTCCGAGGGAGGGGGGCTCGAGACTGGGCTCTGTTGAGACTATATAGTCTCTGGGCGTAAGGATGATTTATCGCGGTGGCGCGTAAGCGGCTTCAGCGGGAAATTAACTCCTGAAGTTTCGATGTGTGGCGGATGTGATTGGGGGGGGGGGCTGACGCTGGAAACGGATGGATTTCGGAATGGTTTCCGTAATTTGGAGAAAAGTTTAATAAAAGTGAGGGATACGGCTATTTTACGCGCTGAATCGAGATAATGGCGATGGCGATGGTGATGAAGAAGAATCGATGGAGCGGCGGTGGGGAAGGGGATAAATAATTATCGAAAAAGGATAAAGTAGAGGAGAAGAATATACGCGCGATAAAGAGCCTTGGGCGATTCGAGTGCTGCAGGTGCTGCGCGCGCGCGTGTGTGCACACACATTTCATAATTTCAGCGCTCGATGAGCCGGAAGCACGGGGTGGTATATGGGAAAGAGCACCGCGGCTGGGAAAATCGTTGGCCGATCGCAGGAGGAATGTACTATATATAGGGATGCACATATATCCGTTTCCTTGGCCGCAAGGAAAAAGAGAGAGAGGGGAGCAAGAATAGGCGAGAATAAAGGACGAGAGACGCGCGAGGATGTAAAAGAAAGCGGAAAGAAAGAGAGAAAGAGTCGGGAGGAGAGGACGAGCGAGAGAAGACAAAGGGGAGCTGGAGGGCGAGATTAGGCTGTCGCGGAGCGAATCACGGGCATTACAACGAGACTCGTGATATGGCGTTTAATGTACCGTTATGATCTTTACGGCTCTTTTTATGGGCCATTATGATTGAGTTTTCGCTAGAGAGAGAGCGATGCGTCTTACCTCCCTCCCTCCGCTGCTCCCCGGATATTTCTTGCTTAGCCCCCCAACTACCTTGCAGCCTCTCTTGGTCTTCGGATAGAGAGATGTATAGAATGTCCGCGATGAGTTTGGCCGCCGTAAGCTCGGCAAACTTTATCGGCATTTAATTCGATTGGATCTTCGGTTATACGTTTCTTTTTTCTTACCGATTTTCTATATTGAATCATACTTTTTTGAAAGAAGATATCGGTACGTCGTTAATCAATCGCGTATAAGTTTTATCACTCATAAAGTTTTTAATTACAAAATTCACTTATTCAGCTCAGCAACGATAATGAACAGATCGTCATGCGGTGCAAAGAAAACGGAGGCAGCCGAAAGGGTAATCGCTCAGCGAGGCATAACGAAGAGGCGTTTTCATACAATTTCGCGGTCTTGCCGAAATATGTCGGTATAAACGCCGAGAGATTAACCCGTAGGAGCCACAGGGTGTGTCTTGACTCCTCGTCCCGGCCTGTCGTGCAAATTTAAATTGTAAATCTCGAGGAGCAGAGAATAATGTTTCCGAAGAGCTGCAGCAGCACACGCCTGCCGGTAGGAGCAGTCCGGGGGCTAAGTCGCTCTCACTCTCTCCTTCTCTCTCGGTAAAATGTTTTGCCGTAATAAGGTATGCAAACATATTCGGCAAAAGCCCCTGAAAAAGATGTTCTTGCTCTTTCTTTCAGCGCAGCGATGCGCCACTGCCGTCGTCGCCGCGCGCTCCCCTGCATTTTGCGCAAAGTCTCTTCGTATACTTGTCCTCCCCCACCCCCCTCTGTAATGAAGTCGCGCGTTATTTTGAGGAATGTAAATTATCCGCTCGGTTGTTACGGCAAGCGTTTATATAAGGGTTTTAAAAACCAATTTGGGATGAGCCAAGATGGAGGGAATTATACTGCGTAATGTAGGTGAAAGACATTAATCAAACGGTCATCAACGTCGTAACTAAATGTCAATTTTAATAGTGTATATACCTGAGGTAAATAAACGAGTTAGTCCGTAGTCTTAGATGAGCCAAAGTTTCTAGCTCTTAAAAAATTTATTGTATTACCTAAGCAACAGGGACATTTTCTTACAAAAGAAAACGTAGAACAAGCTAAAAGATTATGAGTCGAATCTCAACCGATACAACCAGAAAATACGCATCAATAACTGCCGCAGCAAAGTTACAACAACCCGCCCCTTCCGTCTACCGCATGAAAATCAAATTTAACGAAAATAATCAATCAAACCACAGCGAGTAAAGCAAAGGCTAATCTATCGAGGCGCGTCATTCAGCCCAGCTTGTCACCCAGTCTCGCTCCCCCCAACCAACTCCGATACCCATTTTTCGCGAGAGCGAGCGTAATCTCGAAAATTAACTGCGAAGACTGAGCGCACCAGGAGCGCTCAGCCTCCGTTCCCGTTAATCAGCCTCGAAGCATCGCGAGTGCGCAGCTGCGGCGGCAGGGCCGTTAGCCGCAAAATAATTATGAGACGCGGCCTCGAAATATGTATACAGGCCGTCGGCAGGCGCGCAGTGTTCCGCACGCGCTACCCCCGCAGCAGCGTCTTAGCCCGGGTAAAATAATTGCTCGTTTTCCGCGTAAGCTTACAAATTAGCCGAAAACGCTCGGCCCTCTCTCTCTAGCCCTCTGCCGGGAGGGCTGCTGCTGGATGACGCCGGGATGCCTAAAATTCGCTTGTTACGGCGGGCAAATTGAGAGAGGGAAGTTGGGGCTACAGACAGTCCCGCCACTTGCATATCCCCCCCCCAGCCCATCTCGTTCGGCCCCGTCGGCTCGTGGGCTCTTTAACGAAGTCGCTTTTAATGAGCCCGAGGGCTTTCCCGACTCTCGTCCTCCCGCGCGCCCCCTGTACATAATTGCGTTAGGGCTGCGAAATGTCCCCCTTGGGCGCAGCACACGTGTGACACGCGTCTTCGAGAGCGTTTTGCCAGCCTTTGCGTATAGTTTGTTGCGCGCAAGCCCTGTCAAGTGCGCTGCCTGGGCGCGATAGCAGCTGCGAGCGAATTTTCCGGATTTCCATTGTATCTAAACTGGGCCGGGCGATAATTCGGGCTGTATGCATATACACCGCTCTACCGCAGTCGTTCTACACGTGTTGCCGATATAACGACTTTCGCGGGTTGACGGGGGGCGGGGGGCACACCAGCACAGGTGGGGTTACGCGCAGACTGCCGCACAGATCGCGAATGAGCCCGCTGCTGCTGCTGGGTATACATGTTTACCGAAAATTCGTCAAAATGAATTTACGAGTTTGCGGGATGGTCGAATATTACCGACTATATGTATACGAATACTAGTTTGGGGGATTTATGAGAATTTATCGGCGCTTTCGCTTTGCGGATTACCCGTGTGCTCTTGTAATTCCAAAAATAGCGCATGATATAACAGATTGGCTGTTGGTCGTATGCTCTCTCTCTCTCGTTTTAATGGCCAATACCAATATTTAATCAGCGCAATTAACGATTTAGTTTAAACTGCCTACACGCGTGTATATAGGGGCATGGTATATATATTACAAAACGAATTGTTCCACAAAACCAAAAAGGACACGATCAAACACAAAGATACGCGTTCGAATCAATTTTGCTCGATGTGCAACCAATGTCCATATATCTATATTTCCAATCGCCGAAAAGGGTTAGCCGGCATTCCTTCCGCAACCGATTGCACAGGACAATATAACGCGTGAGCTTTCATGTGCACCAAATCTCTATATAAGCGAGGGCAATAGAAAAAAAAGCAGTACGAGCGGCGAAGCAACCGACGCGTGAACAAAAGTGTCCGGCTATGGAGGCTGGAGAGAGAGAGAAAACCGCAATTGCCCATGGCAGCAGCAGGAGCGATCGGTATGTATAGGTAGTGCGCGCGCGCGTGTAATAAGACACGCGGCGAGCGCGCACGCACGGGACAAAGCCGCAAGGCCGCGATGCTTGATTAATGGCAATCACCTCCAGCCCTAGCCTCCCCCCGTCCTGCTGCCTTCATTCTGCCTCTCCTTTATCGCGACCCAGCGATCCAGTGGCTCTCTCGAGAACGAGAGCGGCCGACATGCTAATACGGCAGGATCGAGTCTATACTCTCTGCGTTATATGTATACGTTGGCTGCATTATATACGCGCACGATCACTGTCGCGTGCGTTTAAATGCGGACTCTCCATACCGTGTGCGACTTGGCTTATATAGCTATGGATACACTTGGTACTAGCTTATAAGCACGAGAGAGAGAAAGAGCGTCTTGGAACATTTTTCAGCGATTAATATAACTTTGCTCGACCTACTGTACTTTTTCCCCTCCCTTTTTCACTTGTTTTTTTTTCTTTCTGTTCTTGGACTGTGCAATAAGAAAATTTTCATATTCAAATTGTTGAATGTTTAGCTGCTTGGCTACTGGAGGAAGAGGAGAAAAAAAGAGGAGGAGAGAACGATTAGCGGCGCGTTATGATAATTGACCTGCACTGCGATTTCGAAAAGTGATCTAGATTGCTTCGCAGATGAAAATATATGGGAATATGCGCTTGCGCATTCCTTAGGTTTGTCAACGCGTGTTTATTATGGCTTTGCGAATTAATATGGCGTTGCGCATTACTAATAAATTTGTTGAAATTATCGAGCTTATTGGAGAAAAAAAATCTAACTTGTGCTTTTAGGATCGGCAGTTTATCGAAAGTAACGAAAAGTTTCCAAAAATAATGGAAAAAGCGGTTAAAACACTCCCTTTTTTACGAGGGGGGAAGGGCCTTGATGAGATTAAACGTCAAGATCGCGCAAGACTAGACTCTGTCACGCAACGTAGGGTGGCTACGCCGGAATATAATTACGGCCGCGTACAGTATTAATATCCGCGTGTAGGTGTGGCGGGACAATTTTACGCTGATACCGCTAAACGGTCAATTTCATTTTCCTTTCCTTTGTTCGATGAAATCGACCGGGATAAGCGCTCGTACGTGTTTATACGCGCGGGTATATAATCAACTTGTCGTGCCCCGAGTCAATTCGTAATAATATCGAGCGACAATCGAAACGCGGTTAGATGCGACTTCCGCCGAAAACGTAATTTTCTTCCCTACACTAACACGCCATACCATAGCAGCAACGAGTATGTCTGAATAAAAAAAAACAACAACGAAGGAACAAGACTAATCTCGCTAAATTCCGGCCATAAAACAGCAAGACGCCGCGGAGAGACGGCTCGAGGTGCGAACGTGTCGGGCCATTAAAACAGTCAGGCGAGAAACGCCCCCCCCCCCGCGAGCGGAGGAGCGCGCGACTTTTGCGTGTTTCGACCGAGAGCTATGGGCTTTCTCGCTGGGCACATACGCCGCTGGGGCCAGTCTCTCTCTCTCTCTCTCTCTCTCTCTCGGTTTCGCGAGCGTAAATCACGCCGAGAGCGAACACCGCCTACGCGCGCAACTTCATTTCCTCCGGGCAGCCCCTCTTTGCCTCTACTTATCGCGATTTTCGCAAGACTAGCAACATTACCGCGCTCTCGATCGCTTTTTAAAAGCTTAAGCTTATACGTATGCCTGGTTTACTAACTTTTCATTGTGTGAGACCGAGTCGAGTATTTTTTAGGTTTTAGATGTACACATATTCCAAAGCAGGATGTTATAACTTGCGTATGTGTATAGACGAGGAAGGATGGTTATCAAAGGCGAATAATTAAACTTGTTGGCAATTATAACGTTGTTTCGATAAAAAAAAAATGTTTGAAAAGAAATCGGAGAAATGGACATTGGGCTCTCGCGACTGATGGGAGCTTCCATTAGCAGGGTAATAATTTAAAAATTGGCAAATATATGTTGTAATATAAGAAAGAGGCAAAAGCCGAGCTACGGACGTGTACAGGAGGTGTGGGGGGAGGGCGGCAATCCAAGCGCGCATCAAGACCGAAATGATCGATCGAGCGACTTGATAATTGCCGGCTTGCCGCTCATACGTCTGAATTAAACGGCCAACGGGGGCTGTACGAGAGAGACGGCGAAAACGCGAATCTCAAAAATGAAAAGGTGCGCCTCCGCGTCGGGCTCTCGGGTTCTTGTTAAAATACGCGTGTATATACGCAGACACAGACTCGCGTGTGCTTGCGTGGGCCCGAACGCATCGGGGCGATTTTATCTGGACATCACCCTCGCTAGGCCTTGGGCTTTGTTAGGGAGCCTCTTGCGCGCTCGGCAGAGGTTTAAATAAAAATGAGAGAGAGAGAGAAAGAGCCGAGGGAGGAAAGGGCCAGTCAGACAGTCGACTTTGCCTGCGCGTGTAATAAAAGGAAAGGCGAAGGAGCTGCCCAGGGACGTGAGGGCTGTTTGTTGCGCTCTCGAGGAACACACAGCTCTCTCTCTTTCTCGTTGCGTGTTTCTCGTTAAAACAAAAAATCGCATGCGTCGCGGTGGGAGAGAATCGATTCGCTCCTTTCGCTAAATAGTTTTGCGAAATTTGCCCGTCACGTTGACGCTTGAAATGCAGTTAGATAAGGTTTGACGAGGGAAGTAATTGCCAGGGCTGTAATAAGGCACACACACACACACACACGGACGCGCGTAAATGTACAGGAAAAAAAGAGCCACAATAACCGCGAATTGAGATTGAAATTAATATTTCATTGATTATTAATTGAAATTTCGTTTTTTTTTCGGCCGAGAGTCGAAATAAGAGAATCGATATGATAAATGATTCAATATACGTTTCAATTAAAGATATACAGAGCCCGCTTTATTTTCGATATAAATATAGGTATGTTTTAAAAGGACTAGGGGGGGGGGAGGAGGGGTATAAGAGAAACTGCGCCGAAACACGCAATCAAGGACGAAGAGTCGAGGCGGGGGAAGAAGAAGAAGCAGGCAAGAGGGCAGAGAGACGGAAAATCAAAGCCGATCGCGTTGCGCTTCTCTTATTTCCTTAATGCCTTACAAGGCACTCGGAACTTCTCTCGCGCGGAACTTTGAAAGAACGTTTGATTATCACGGAGTGGCGGCGGGGGCCCGAGTGTCACGCGATACGGATATTCTTTTGCGCCGTGTGCTTTTTTCTCGTGCACACCGCTCCCGTGGAAAATCTTCTTGTTAAAATTCATTACAAGTTTTGACGAGCGTTTCGGGCTTTTTTTTCTGCTCGCACTTAAATTCCCCCCCCCCCTTCTCTCTTGGCGGCTCCTTTCCTTCTTTTTGGCCTTCAATGGCTTAATTCTTTTCGGATGAGATTATGTAAAATATTGTACTTTGGACTGGCCTGCCAGAAACTTGCTCGCCGAAATTCATTACAAGTTCGTAAGTCGACCCCCCTTCTCTACCCTACTCTCGTCGGCTATGTTCTTCGTGTCTACGAAAGTTTTCGGCTGAAAAACAGTGGCTATCGGGATAGCGAAAAAAACGGGGGTGAGGGGGAAAAATTTGTCGGGAATTTTTAATAATAGCCAGAATCAACGAGAACCGTATCGTCATTGTTAGTAAAAAAATAACCAAGGAAGCATGAATTTATCCTCGAAACTTTGCAATTTATTGCAGCATAACTTTAATAAACGGCATATGTACGACAGACAAAACATCGAGAAACGTCGGACAATGCGCACATCGCCGCAATGCAAATGACCAAATTCGCAAAGGTGTTATTAAGCCGTCGGGCAGTCATCAAAGGGGCTTTACATAACAAAGTCCGCGTGACAGGGTACAGAAGAAGCAAAGCCGTAAGGCGCGAACGGTGTGTTGCGCAAAGTAGCATAACAGCCTCGTGTCCCTACGGACGAGCCGGGTCGATCAATTAAACGAGCTTCGTCCCAGGAACAGGTGAAGGAGGGGTTACGCAAGTAATTACGGGCGGCGTGCGAGTCGCGCAATGAAGGATGCCTCCCCGATGACACGCAAAACACAGACGAGGTGTAGGTGAAGAAAAAGAGGGAGACATAAATTTCCAATCTCGGCCGCCGGATGCGCCACGGCGAGAGGCCAAGTTTAATTGGAGCGGCGCCGCGATATACTACGAAACTTTGGAAAGCGCGCCTCCTGCACTTTTTCGGTCACTGTACTGCGGCGTCTGCCGATCGACGATGCTGCGTTCGACAAAGCTGGATTTTTTTATTTTTGACGTTAGGGGAAGGGGAAGGAGCGTGTGGTTATTTTAGAGGGGTATTTGTTTAGGATCAGGGAGAGATGAAAAGTTTTTTTGGAGGTTTCTTTGTTGATATAGAGGTTCTCTTGCGTACATAGTAGGTTAGGCTAATTGACTGTGTCTCAAACGCGGCGGCGTTAAAAAGTTTTTCTTGAAATTGTACTGGAAGCGTATGTTTCATAATCGCTCATTAAATTTATTATAGCATAACTTTGTTGGGCAAAACATAAAATTTTGCCGTCGACAATCATAAAATTTTCAACAATTATAAAATTTTGTTTTCTAACTGTACTTGCGATAGTTATTAATATTTAATGATCTTGGCATTATTTTACTTTAAACCTTGAATTTTTTTTTCATTATTATATGTATCTGAAATTCAAGGTTTTTCCTTTGAACGGTATCGAGATTCTTTCGGAGAAATAAGGTCCCGTTAGCGCGGCGATGTCGAGCAATTAGCTTTAGAACGTGAACTTTTTTTTGACCGCTCTTAATGCTCGACTAATGAAACAAATTAAATTTCTCTTGTTAGGACCGACGGAGAGTATTGACTTTGCTGTTCTAATATTGTGTTGAGCCCACGACTTATAAGCCAAAACATTGCTCAAAACCTACCGCATGACGTGCGAATACGTATCAAAACAATACGTAAACTCGTATTATTTTTTCCTGTGATAGATCAAAGGACATTTCTGCCTGTCGTCACTCTTACGCAAATTTGACGAAAACAAGTAGCAAACATTTTCTCCTTCGTCAAAAGCAAAAGTTCGTGCCTGAAGTGCCAAAGAAGAAAAAGCACACGCTAGCGATTAAACATGCACGCTCGTCGTTATGCAACTTTCCGCGCAACATACTCGAATACACGTGCAAGAAAGAAAGGAAAGGTATATAATATCTCACAAATACTTATCCTCTTTCATTGCTCACGGTACAACAGTTGGAGCACGATCGCACGATATCCTCGCATATCCCAGCAGTCGAAACGCGATTAGCATATAATTAGCTCGAAGACGCGTACGCCGGCCAGTATAATAGAAGAGAAAAAAAAATTATCCAAGATTTCGCGAGAGCGGAAGTACGTACAGCCGCTCGCCTGATTCTCGCTGTCCGCGGCACAGCGAGAAGAGAGCCTATGTTTAGCGCGTCAATAATAATCGCGGAATCCGCGTCGATCCTCGCCGTAACGTTTCGACCGCCGCCGCTGCCGCGTGTATATTTTCTTCGGGCGCGAAACTTCGGGGAGAGGGCCGGCTAATTCACGGAATTAAAAGCCGCCGATCGCCTCCCCTCCCCGTTCCGATGATGCGCTCGCTCGGCAAAGGCTTAATGTAAACACGCGCGATCGCGCAGCCCGCCGTGGAAAACACAATTTTGCCCCCCTTCCCAGCGATGGACTTTACAACGAACTGCCTCTTCCAGCTATTTCTTTTGCCGTCTGACTTTGAAATTCGTAGCTTTTGCCCTTGCTTTACGTTCGAAAATTTCAAAGTCTACTCGTTTGCGTTTCTTTCTTTTCTCTTCTTTAATCTTATCATTCCGTTGAGCCACGTGTATATTCGCCGGATTTTGAAGGCTCTTCGTTTATTTTTTTATTTTTTTCCATTTAATTTTCCTTAAGAAATTCTTCAGCCGTAAAATGGTATTCCATCCTCTCGCACACAGAATGATAATAAAACTCAGCCGAGCCGGCGTCTTATCAACCCAATTCCATCTATTTACTCTGATTAGCTATATAGTATATACGAGAGCAATAAAAAAGAAATACATGCCTCTCGAAAGGGAACGAAAGAGAGAGAGGTAAGGTGGAGGAAGAGCAAGGCTAGCCTGTAACATCAGGCTCTAATTAACAAAAATTTCCGAGAAACATGACCAATGAACCCAGATACATCCAAGCGGCTCCTATATGCACGTCCGCGCTTTACAGCTTCCCGATAAAAGTGCGCTCTCCTCCACCAGCGCCTCCGCGTTCCACTTAATTTTACGCCGGCTATCCGTCCGAGAAAATTAAGGAAAAAAGAAAAGCAGCCGAATCGACTCGGAGGAGCACGCAATCTCTTGCGCACACGCGCATAAAGAGAGAGAGGGCTGTGGAAAAGACCGGGGCCGTCTTGGCCGTATACACATACCACAATCGGTCATTTACACGTAGGAGCTCCGGTCAAGACCCCGGAAAGCGAAACTCGGAAGGCGATAATCTATCCCCCGTATACCTGCCGAGAGAGAGAGAGAACGCCCCGTGTGGAGCCGAAGGTAAACACCAGAGCCTATACGCAGCTGTGCGCGCTCTCGAACGTGCAAGAGAGAGAGAGGGAAAGACGGTATTACGGGAAAATCCCAGGCGCCCCTGCTCGCCGACACACACAGCCAGACGTACACGCTATACACGACTCCACCCTCGGCTTGCAGCGCAGCTCTCTTTCATCGTTTACTGCCAACGACTGTGCCTACCCCGGCGCTGCAGCTCTGCTCTTCCCTTTTTCCTCTATTTTTTATCTTCTTCCCCCCTCACCCTCCCGCGGCGCAGCTTCCACCGTCGGGCGACAGTCGCTCTTCTTTTTTTTCTCTTTCTTTATCCCCCACCTCCCTCTCTTTCGGCGTAAGCGCGCGCGCGTCCCACCGGTGAATTCCCCGAAAATTGCATATTGAACCGGAAAAATATTTGGGAGTTCTCTCTACGGTGCTATAGAGAGCGCGGAACGGGAGAAAGAGAGGAGCTGCTTTTGCCATCTCTCTGGACTTGACTTGTTTCGGCTTTATTGATCGAAATCGGAGATTTACGGCGTAAACGCCCGCGTCGCAGATAAGAATTCGTTTAGATATTTTTACAAACTCCGTAGGCTGCCAATGAACGAAATAGAAATTATGCTTTGGGTGTATGTTGTAGAGGTATTATTCGAACTAAATTAAGTATCGAAATGGAATGTTTCCATTGGTGTTTGTTGGGAAATAATAATTTAAAAATAAAAATAAAATATAAAAATGCATTTCTCGACAAGGGAAAAGCTTATATACAACGGTCAAACACAATTATCTTGTATCAAGTAAGCAAATATTGATATGAGCCGAGATTCGATTTACTTCTATACACACAAAACTCGAAGCATTTTCGACTGGTGCTCTTTTACTTCTTTATTTACGTGATAAATTTGTATTCTCGCGACGACGATGCAGCAATTTTATCGCTCGAGTTTGTTGAACCCGCTTTAACAGGTTGTTCATTACAAAAGAACACCTTTTGAAAAAAAAACATGCAAAAATAAAAAAAAGTCATAATCTCCAGTTGGGTTTAACGAGAGAACGAGCAACAAAAGTGCATTTGTTTACGAAAATGCGCGAATATACAGACTCTCGTTTACGAACAACGAAAAAGGAACGGGATAATTAAGTAGGTCAAGATATATCCGAGGAGAAAGAAAAATTTCCCGTTTGTTTTGAATCAACTCACGAATTTCCACGAAATTTCACGAGCTGGGCATGTAAAAAAGAATCTCCAAAAACAGCAACGTCTGTCTGCAACACACACAAATAAAATGTGTAAAGCAGTGCATTTTGGGAAGTCGAGTAATGCCAAAGTTAACTCGTCTTTTCGCCTAATTATCAGACAAAGAATGCTAGGCGACACTCACACAAGCTTATAAACGAGTTCAGCTCGATGGAAAACTCAAAAACGCGTCCGTGGAAAAATAAAGTCGTCGCGGAGAGAGAGAGAGAGCAAAGGGGGGGAGGGAGAGTAGTAGAACTCGCGAAATTTGGCGACAAAAGCACTGCCGCGGCGTGCATTTGCAGATCCGCGAAGCGAAAATAAGCAGGCACCCAGGTACGACATAAAGCGAGAGAGAGAGAGAGAGAGAGAGAGAGAGAGAGAGAGAAAGAGAGAGTTGCCGTATGTCGGAGGCAAACGGAAAAGGTCAGCGAGCCGTGTGCACGCGCTTGACAGTCTCCCCGCTCCTTTGCCCTTCGTTTCGCGGAAAAACAAGCGCCGCGAGTGCGTAGGGAGGGGGGAGAGGAAGGGGTACTATGGCGGACTCTTTTTTCGGGGTAGTCGCTCTTACTCGGCGTTTTTACGGCGAATGCTCAAATTTCGTCCTGACTGTTTTGGCTTGAGATAAATTCTCTCATTGTTAAACGATGAAATTTTGGCTTACGATTATGGCTGTAGATAAAAAAGAAAAGAGAAAGAGAGATACGGTTTATCTGGCGTGTCTTAAAAGGCCTCCATCGAGATTGCATTCTACCAAACGTATGGGGCGATAGGCTCGTCAAATTCTTAAAACTGTTTATTTTACGTTTCGACATGTGTGTACGTCACCTCACAGCGCGAATGTCCTCAGTCCAACAGCTCGATGTATTCAGCAACATTTCGCCATGACACTGGCATCTGCATTTGGCCCCCACGACTTTTCGTGATTTATTTTTCCGGTTAACAACTGGCACGCTAATACGAAGAAAAAGACGGAAGAGTCTTCTTAAAAAAGAGGAAACGTATAACTACGTAACTCAATAGGAAATTATTATCGAGTACATAGGATTTGACGTAATCATCTCTCCCCATAGCGATTCCTCGTAACTCCTCTCTCGCGCACGCGAAACACTGGCAAAAATACTCGGACAATCCGGCTGCAGCCGGACGAAGGAATCCAGCGCTAGGATCTCGTCTGGAAACTCGCGCGAGAGGGGGAGAGGCAGGCTGCAAGAAGCCGCGAGCTGTTGCGGCCGCAGCAGGAGGAGGAGGCGATAGAGAAAAGGATAAAGAAAGAGGCGAGCGCGAAGAAAGGCATTCGCGCAACCGACCGGCTGCTGCTGCTGCTCGGACACACGGCGGCTAGGGCTGCGCGCGCAGGCTCTGTGAGAGGGGCACGCACGCCGGCTCCTCGCCGCCGCTCTCTCTCCACCGATCTCCGCGTGGCCCGCTCTCGGAAGCGCGCCAGTAGCTACGCGAACGTTGAGCCGAGAGGATCGTCGCTCGTGCGCCGCTTCGATTCCCGTTGCTCCTCGCGTGTTTTTCTTAATATACTTCGTGCTTGAATTCGCGAATAGACACCTCCCGACGACGGCTTCCTCGTGTCTGTAGTGACATCGCGATAAAAATATTCACAGGAGGTTAGAGCGTGGACTTGTTCCCTGGCTCATTTTTTTTGTCCGCGAGAGTTTGAAAATTGTCAGGTGGTCCGAGAAAACCGGACGTGTTACGCTAGGCGCGTTCTCCCTTCGACTGTGACAGAGAGTAGTGCGAGCGGGAAAAAGCAGTGCGCGCAAGTGTGTGTGCAGCCAGAGCGTGAAAAGCAAAGAGCGGAAATCGGGGACTTTGAATAAACGCTCGAAAAGAGAGAGAGAGAGAGAGTGAGAGAGAGAGAGACCTGTGTGTGTATAGTGCCGGGCTTGGAGGTGATGCGAATAACCTGAACGGCCGCGACTGGAAGGAAAGAGAGAGAGAGAGAAAGAGTAGCCGCAGCGGATCGAGGAGGAGGAATAAGGACAACAAAGAGGCTTTGGAAAGGAGAGGAACGCGGAGCAGGAAGAATGAGGGGTAGTCGGGCGGGAACGCGGCTGAGCTGGCTGCTCTGCTGCTGCATCCTCCTCGCAGCCGGCAGCCTCGCGGTCGAGGTTAACGACTCGGGCCTCGGGGCGGCGAGCGAGCCGGTCGACGTGCTGCGCTGCTGCAGAGCCGGCGAGGAGCTGGAGAAGCCGCCGCAGCACGGCGAGGCCGAGATGCGCTGCGTCAACAGCACCGACAGCCTCCGCCCGCTCATCTACTCGCCCCAGACGCAGAAGCTCCTCGAGGACTTCCCCCCGAGCTGGCGGCTCCACGAGGCCCGCCGTCCCCAGTGCGGGCCCGAGCACGGCCTCCGCTACATCGCCCACAGCAAGTACAACCCGTTCGTCCTCTTCGAGAACGGCATGGTCGCCCTCGAGAGCGGCAACGGCGAGGTCCTCCAGCCCGACCAGTACTGCCTGAGCGCGCGCAGCCTCTTCGTCTGCCTGCCGCGGAAGCGCGAGGGCCAGCAGGCCGCCGCGACGATGGTGCCCAAGCTCAGGAAGTGCTGCGGAGAGAACGCGGCCTACCTCGGGTAAGCGAACGGCCCTCTTCTTTCTTCCACCACCCCCACTCCCCACGTGTACGAGCACATGCTCTCGGGGATTTATGCCGGACCGTAGACGCACACGGGAGATTGGCAGATAAGCCGGCCTCTCGGCCTAGAGCCTTCGGCTTAATTATGTGGCCCCCGGGGCTCTCTGGTCGGACGGTGCTGCTGGTGCTCCCGACGCTTGTGTACGTGCGCGCACCCGGCTTGTCCTCTGCCCTGTCAATGTTTTCGTGCGACGCGCGCCCTGTATATACGTTGCTAGTGCGTGTATACCTATGCCGCTGTACGGAAGCGCGCGCGTCGCGATCAGCTGACTTCTATACCCTCCCAACAGCTGACTTGTTGAATGAAGGTCTTCGCTTTGCCTACCGCCGCGTTGTAAACTTATCGTTGAATCTTTGCGTGCTTTATTAAGTAATTATTGGTACGTCGATATATCAAGAGAGAGAAACACAATAAATTAGTTGAGATGAGAGATCTAATGGTATGCTGTTGATTGTGTGTGCATTACATAAAAGCCGAGATATTAATCCTAATCTCTTATGTCAATTTCGCTTGTTGGAAAAATTGGCAAAGTGCTAGTTAGCAAAACAAATGTCATTCAACAATATGCTAAATTATCTTTGTGGATATACGCTTGTTGGTTTTTTATTTTCTCTTGATGCAGCGTAGAAAAAAATGAATTTTTTTATATTTTCTTATGCAACTTGATTTTAACATCATGATTTGTGTGGTGAAAGATGGGAAAAAAAGTTACGAATGATTTGTGTTTGTTTTATCATTGACGCGTATTTAACAAATATCTGTTTATAAGATATACAAAATTAGAATGATAATGTAGGTTTAGTCTTTAAAAATTTATTTGAAATCACTGTAAAAATAGTATTTGGAATTTATGTTCTACGCTGATATCATTTCTGTTGTGGGATGACGTTAGAATAAATAATTGTAAGTGTATCTGAAAAATTTTGAATGATACTTCTAATACATGTGCATTCTTTAATAGCAATAATTTATATTGTTACCTTGAAACTATCACTATTGCAGCAGCATGAGAAAAGTCAAAGAGTTGTTGTATGCCAGTACAATAATACACTATGATAAATACATAGAAACTTAATACTGTAAAAATTCTAATCAATGAACGTTTACATTTTTTAATATTTATAGTCGATTCTTAAGATAATACACTTAATTAATAAGATCCTCGTGCCTTCAAGTTAAAAAAAATTAAATTGTTAACGAGTACTGGTACAGGGCATAAAACAAAACTGCCACCCGCAAAATTCCTAGGCACTTGACGGCTGGAAATTGCAAGAAAACAAGGTTTCCAGAGTAATGTTATTACTCGAATACCGTGTAGAATCGCGATTCGCCGACTTTAATTGTCGCTCATTTAAATTTACGCGTAAGTAAAAGTTAGGCCATTCCAATTCATTTCTTTACGAGCCATTCTGGCAACTGGCCGGACGAAAATAGTCCGACATTTGCCTCCCCGTAAACGTGACATCACGACAAATCAAGACCTCCGAATGTATTTTTAGCCAGCCGGCACGCAGCGATCGTCGTCGTCGTTTTTTTTCGTTATAAACTTAAGCATCCCGAATGGGCTAGTAAACCTCCCACAAGATTCGCATTCTTTTCGGCCGTTCCCACCACACACGCGCAGCACACGCACGCTCCGTCTCGCGCGTAAAACAATAATTCATCCGAGCGTTCTCGAATCAAAATATTTGCTTCATCTCGCTTTATTTGCCTTTACAACTTTTCCCCTTGTTTCTTTTTTTTCCTCCTACGCCCACTTCCAAACTCGAAATTTCCAAGTATACCCCACGCGTCTCCTATCGACTCTTTATAAAATAACCAAATCGTAAACAATCGACGGAGATGTAAATAACCTTGTTTCTCGTCTGATTCTTGCAGAAACTCGTGCCTAGGCATCGAGCCCGAGCCGTCGGCGAGCGAGCAGGACGAGGAGCGCAAGCTCCTCGGGCCGAACGTCAACGTGACAGTGGAGATCGTAAGCGGCTTTCCCGTCTGTCCGCGTCTCGATAACTTCACGATCGTCGGAGACGTCGCGGACGCGACGCTTAGGCCCGACGCCAGTCTCCTCGTAGACGGCCAGCTCATACCGACCGAGGAGTTCTGCATTGAGCGCGTCAGGATCGCTGGCAGCGAGCGCTTGGCTGCCAAGGTATTCGCCTGCTCCGAGCACGCCGCCAAAGGGTAAGTTCGGGATCATTAACCTCAGCCTCCCTAGACTTTTCATCTGTAAGACTCGCGTTGGTAAACTATACTGATTTTCTTGTTATTAAGCGTACCAGAGAGCTGTTTAGTCCCGTTGAATTTTGAAATGATCTCGAGAGAAAGTTTCAGGCGTATTGTCGAGTTTTGCAATTAATGCAGATTTCGAGGGAGAGAGAGAGAAACACCTTGTCCCCCGCGCGCACAATAGGTGTTTTTGTTCCGAGGTCAATGTATATCTATATTTCATTCGATTCACCTGTCACGCGCGATGTTATATAAATTATTGAAATAAGCACATTTGTTTTTTAATGATGCAAGGCATAACGCGGTCTATTCAACATTTAATAATGCGAAATATTAGTCGCGATGGGAAGTTATTCAACGCTGTCGGTCTCGCGCGCGTTTTCAAGCGAAAAATGACGGGAGAGAGCCTCGGCCGAAATTTGCGTTATTATCGTAATGAATGAGGTCGCTCTCGTATCCAAGCATCCGCGTAACCGAACTTTCGCGACAAGCCGAGCCTAAAGGCTTGGAATATTCATCAATGTACGAGGGAGAGCGAAATCTTTTGAAGCAAGCCCCACCAAGACTCAACTTTTTGACGATTATATGAATCTTGAATGGCACGCGCTATGCTGCTTTAACTGCCCCGGCAGAAGACGAGGTCGACTCCTCGGGAGAGCAACCTTTAAGATCGTCTTTTCAGATCCCGTTCCCCAATGGGATTTTCATTCAAGTCGCTTATACTGTAATGCTAAATATTGTCGAATGAATAATTTTCGCCAAGTGGGCAACGACGAGAAATTTTCGCCGATAGCAGGGAATTTCGTCGACTTTATCTTGCGAAACTATAAATATTCGTCAAAGCTCGAATTTCATAGACTTTTTTTTCATGTGTTTGTAGCTTTGCATTGTTTATGGAAAAATTACAGTCTTTGCTCCGTATGTTTCCCAATATTAAACACAGGGTCAGTTGGAGTTAGAGCAGACTTTGTTTAGCATGCAAAACAAGTTGCAATTGAACACAGGCGTACTCTATAGTTTGCGGGTATCTAGAAAATTACACCACATTTTTTGCATAATGGTACCCTGTGCATACGTATTTGCAAAACCTTACGAAAAAAGATACATGCCGAAAGAAGGAGATCAATCTAAAACGAGCAGACAAATAGATTCGAAGAGGCAATCGAGTTGAACATTCCGTAAGAATGCATCTCTCAAGGCTGCAGGGCAAAAGCTCATTCGGTTGCAACCTCCCCAGTTCTAAGCCTTACTCGCCGGCACCAAGGCGCGCTCAAAATTATTTTCTCTTATATTACGCAAAAATATATCGCCTTGGCGCAATTTTCACATACGCGGGCAACAGCGAGAGGTACAGGGTATGGGGAAGGGGGAGTGGCACAGCTATTCACCTTAAAAATTCCCGCCGGCAATTTCCGCGCTCTCCCTCTCTCTCTCTACCGTTCCTTTTCTTCGCGGCGCACTTTACGTTTTCGTTTTCAACCGGCGCGCCCGCAACTGCCTGCTCTGCCTCTCCGCTGCGCTCGTAATAATCCAAACTAATACCGACAGTAGCAGCTCGTCTCTCCTCTGCCGGCTCTCTCTCTTCTTTATTTTCGAAAAACAAAACGAGAGAGCGAGAGAAAAATTATCGGCAAACTGCGTGCCGCTGCTTAAAGCGGCTCGGCCGAGTTAACAAAAGGCATATACCTATACGTATCCCTCTCTCGGGAGAGGAGGAACGAGGCGGTGGAACGCGCTTAGGGGAGAAAGAGCCAGTCGGGGCGGAGAGAGCGGAAAAAAAAGGCGAAGGAGAAAGAGGAGAGAGGCCATTTCGCGCGGAGCACATTTGCATAAAGACACGGGCGGACTCGGCGATGCTCCGCGAAGCGAGAACCAAGAGGGAGTGAGGGAGAACTTCGGCGTTTGGCAATGACGCGAAAACGATGATGATTCACAAAAAAAAAGACGCGCCGAGAGTGGGCTCGCGTGTATATACGTATACGCGTCCAGCTTCCCTGGATCTCGGAAGCCTATACCAACGGAAGAGAGGGAGAGAAAAAAAGAGAGCAGGAGGCCGCATAGTCTGGGTAAAAGTGGGGAGGGAGGGAGAAGGACGATCATTACGTTCGGTTTTTACGAGGTCCCGTTTCGCGCTCGCCGGGGCTTAACGATCGGAACGACACACTCGAGCTACACTCGGCTCTTATTTCGCAGTGCACCCAGACGCGCGCGCACACAGACACGCGCGTGTACATGTACATTTGTACGTATTCCTCTCTCTCTACTCCCGCGGGCTCGATCGCCCTTGGAGTTCCGGCGCCCCGCGGGCGTTCGATGTGTCTCCTCTTCCCCCGTCGTCGGCTTCCCTTTCGCTTCTCTCTCTCTTGTCCTTTCTCTTTCTCTCCTGTCCGCTACTCCTTCTCTTTGTTGCTTTCGCTCCTCCACGCGCGCACTCTCGAATAAAACTATATATCTCTCTCTCGCTCGGCAACCTGTTTTTCGCCTTTTCATTCGTCCACTACGTCTCCCCCTCGTCTCTCGCGGGCACGGCAGCCGTTGCGAGGAAAGGAGGGTATGGCAGCCGTGCACAATGCATGCCGGCGAAATCGGGCTCGCGGGGCTGCCCCGCGCGACGCGAATCCGTGGCTTACTTTTACTTTTTACACCGGCCCCGATACATACATACCTACCTATATTACCACCCATAATACTGGATTGAGCAGCCAACGAATTTCGCTAGAAATTTTTGTTTTCTTTCATTTTCGTTTTAACGTTGTCGATTTCACTCGGCTGATTGAAATCACAGTCAATGAGGCAGCGCGCGATTAACGCTCGCGGTATTGGTGAAGATAAAAACGTCAGGATTATAGAATATACCGTAAAGGATTAACGGTCGCGCGCGTCCGCATGTCGGCGCACAATATCGATGAGTCTCTCTTTCCCGGAACCTTTGTAAAATTCTCCCCTCCGATAATCATTCCAAGGAAAAACAAGTGCGCGCCTGCGTGTACAGCTCCCCCCCCCCCCCAACACAACGTCGGCATTCCAAACATTCGCGCGATCCCCAACGATTAAACGCCTACGGCTCACTCTCTCTGTTCGACCTTGTCCTCAGCAGCGTTGAATCAAAAACAATCGTCGATCCAAGAGAGAAAGAGAAGATGGTAGAGAAAGAGAGAAAAGATAGGATCGACGGAACGAGAGATGTTTAATTCCGACGGCGGCTCTCTTTATTTTCCCGCGGTAGCCCTGTCCGCTCACTCTCTTTCCACTGTGTACGAATCGATCGACACGGCCAACGATTCTTAATATACCTCTCCCTCTCGGCGATTCGCGCGGCGAAGCTTCTTTTAGTACAGCTCTCAACCGCTCACAATACTCCTGACAAGGTCGTTCGAGTTCACTGGCATTTCCGACCGATCCTCTCTCTCTCTCCCAAAGTCTTCTTATCGGTATACTCCCGATTCAATGGGAGAGAGGACAATGCACTCTCTCTTGGGCCCAGAGTCCACACGGCGTTGCAAAGACTAATCGTTTTCCCCAGTTTGTTTTGTCAATAATTTTCTTGTTTCTTTTGTGTAGTATCCCGTGCGCGCGGGGCAGGAGGAGAGACTTGTTGCGTCTCCCACTTCACGCGCGTGGGACGTGCCTTATTTTTCTTTTGGCTACTTTTAGATTTTCGTGACTATCTGTGGTGTAGGTATAAACGATATATATATATCACTGAGTGTGTCTCGTCGGGATTTATAGAAACTATTTTATAGAAATTCCACGAAACTTTTATTTATATAGTTGACCTATATATTTGATCGTGTAATATCGAGGAAATTACTAGGAAAACTGGGATAAACAAGCAGTCGCTGTCTGAAATGCAGCCTCGGGAATCCGTCATTTTGTTATCATAACAATGTCGGGGTGGACCACCGCTGTCGTGGTACACAAAAGATCCTGTCGCGTCGTCTATTGCCGAAATGTGAACAACCTCGTCAAACAGTGTTTTGATGTTATGCGTCGGATCTTTTAAACCACCACAGCTTGTCTTTCTCTCACGCAGTAGCAGAAGATCCTCGACCCTTGTGTATACATATATATGAGGGGTCATGGAAAGGAAGTCGTCGTCATCGACGACGTCGCTGACAGTTCACGGCGAGAGAGAAAGCAAAAGGAAAATATTCACGCGATCCTTGGGGGTGACGAGTTTATAAACACAAAAATACGCTGTAGGCGCTAATGTATTTACGGCCAGGCGCAAACTGTCTCGCGACAAAACGCTCATTAATTTCCGGCCTCCTTACCGTGTCCCCGCGCGTGTATTATTAATAAAGATAAGCTAAGAGTTTTTGGCGCTATAGCAATTGAATCGGCCGGCTTGCTCGCAGAGGGAAATATCTTTCGAGAAAGCTCGACGGCTCGCTGGAATTTCTCGGCTTATGAACAGAGAGAGAATATCGCGAGAGAGGCTCTCTGTGTTTGATGGAAAAAAAAGAGAGGCGTCGAATGCCGACGCTTCGTTTTTCCGTTCCCCGTTCATTAACCAAATATGCGCACAACCTGTCCCGGATTTGCTATTCTCTCCCCCTCTTTCGCTCCATTATTTTGGAATTATGGCCTTTGTTGTAGCCTTCGACTTCGTGTTTATTAATTAAACTTTCCTAGGCTTTTAACCGACGTTCTTTAATAAAGCTCTATTATACGGGATTTTTGTTTATATGAAACAGGTGAAATTCCAAAAGAAGCAAATACTTCGTTATATTCAGATTAGTCACGTAACGAAAAGAAAGAAAAAAAAACGAAACGAAAATGATAATCTTTTGTTTCGCATACACAGTTTGAAAACATTTTTTCTGTATCTTTTGCACACGCATAGAAAAAAATAAAATATAGACTCGCCGAGCAACAATCTCTCGCTGTTTACACAAGCCTGCAAACGCCTGAGCAATGACAAATTCACTTCAGACGACATAAAAAAATAATGCCCCAGGGCTGCCATTGCTTACCGATCACCCGGGGGAAAGGGTAAGGAAATCGAAACGGAAAGCGCGACTTTACACGTGTAAAATCCCAAGAGTACAGCATAGGAAGCGGGGGGAGTCGAACGAGAGAAAGAGAGGTCGATGTATAGCTGATCAAGAACCGGTGTGCCGGCTGCGCCGCGCGGCCTACTTGTTCCGGGCCCACAAGCAGCATCGCTTATTCCTTTTTTTTTTACCTCGCGTGTATCGCCAGCCTCAATCTCCACGGCTGCCGTGAAATTATCCGACGGCTTTATTGTGCCCGGGATCGAGCGGCTGTGCTGCTACACCGGTGCGGTATATGTATAGCTTCCCGTATAGAAGGAGAAACGAGCGAGTGGAGGGATTTGGAGCTCGGAAGTGGAGAAATGGTTGTGGGTATAGAGCAGCGAATAGGGGGCGGGGGGACAATAACGTGGAGGTTGGCTGGGCAAAGGGAGGTCCGGGGGCAGGAGAGAATAGGCTACTTTTTTTTAATCGCCATTCGAAGAAGACTTTTTATATGCCGACGCGAAAGCGCGCGCCCGCTCGAGTTTTAAGTGTGCCGGAACGAGAGCGGACCGAGGGCTGCTACTGCTCGAAAAGTGTATATACGCCAAGGCGGACGTTTCGAGGCTCTGTGTGTGTGTTTGCTGAAAAATCGCAGCGATAAAAGTTTTAACGGTTTTCGGCTTGGGATTTAAGGTTTTCGAGGAGGGCTGACCTTATTTCTTCCGGCGTCAATATTTAAACGGGGACAAAGTGCGTTTTTTGGATACTTGGCGGCGGTGCTGGTCCCAAAGTCCGCGCTGTTTCAAATAAAAGTTTACTCGAACTTTATGAACAAACACTTTTGCGATGGTAAAAATTCAACAAGCTCTTGGGGGGGGGGGGGGGGGGCAGAAGAAAAGAATTCCCGTCGGTTCGCTCGGAGGATGCGGGCGAACAACGCAATTGCAGGAGGTGGCTAATCGATATTACACGCGCGCGGCGGCGGAGGTATAGCGGGCGACGAAGCGTGAATTTCCCAGGGAACTCTCGAGGCCGGAATTTGCGGCATTTCGATCGTTTCGGCAGTTCTCTTACGACACTTGAGCAAGTGTTATTATGGGGCTAAAGCAACCGCGCGCTCCTTGTCAAATGACTTGCCCCCTCCCCTCCCATACTCACTCTCTATATATACCCTCGTGGTTCCAGTGTGGCCTCTCTCTCTCTCTCTCTCTTTTAGCGAGGAGACTTGGAATTGCTGCGGCGGAGAAGTATCTGTGCGCCTTTCGAAGACTTTGTCTATTAAACTTCGCCATTTCCGCGAGCGAGCGCCCTCCGAAGAACTTGCGTATTTTAACCTCCCCCCCCCCCCATCTTACGCGCATTTTGCGCGCCCACACGCGCAAACGTCGACGCACTTTGGAAAATTCAAACATCTTCGTATAGTGTATCGCTCGACGAGGCTCTCTCGACACTCTTGCGCTCAAAGACTAATCGGGCATGCAAATTTCTCTCTCACTCGCGCCGTCAGCCTGGGGCTCTCTATGTTCGTATATAGTTTAGCCCGTGAATTTACCGTACGACCTCGTTGCACACGCATAAAAAGGCGCGTTCTTGAACTTCCCAAAACCGATAATATCCTTTCATATAGCCGTGTCATAGTAGAAGATCAAGTGTGGTCTCACTCTCTAGGAAGGTGTATAATGCCGTATCGATAGACGCGGAATTCCGACACGTTTGTCCGGAAGGTAAAGCGAGAGAGAAAGAGCCACACGGCGGATACGCTCTCTGAAAAGCGAGCGAGGTGGTGGTACGTTGGGAGCTATGTACGTCCACGGAGGAGGAAAGAGGGGTTCCGCGAGAAAGAGCGGGAATTCCAAACGAGCCAGCAGTACGCAGAGAGAGAGAGAGGGAGAGAGAGGGTCACGGCTGGCTTGCCTCTCTCTCTCTCTCTCTCGACGTCATCGTCGCTAGAACGGCAGCGACGCGCGTCCGTCGAGAGTATCGCTTTCACCGCGGCGGACCGGTATACTCGCCGCTCTGTCTCTCTTGCTCTCATGAAAAAGCCTTTCACCGGGATATAGCTGCCCGAGGGATCAGCTGAATTCCGCGCTCCGAGAGAAACCTACCGGTCGCCGCGGCGACAAAAGGATGAGACCCGGCCAAATGATCGCCCACCCCCGCCTACTCCTCTCTCGGCGATCGATATGATAGCCCTGGAGATGGATCATCGGTCCTGCGAGAGCGCGGAGTTTAATTATCGGGATAGCGCCGCAGCAGCCCGAGCGAGAGAGAGAGAGACCAGGAGGTGGCGAAGATAACGCTTGCCAGCGCACGGACGCGCAAGAGGAGTGGCAGAGGGATCGCAGTTTAATTTTCGCGGATTATTCGGCTGATTGATTCTCCGCGAGCGCGCTCCGAATGCCGGATTTCACCGAGCAAAGAGCTCCTCTATCGATATGGCTTTTTTTCATTTCAATACCGTCGCCTCCCCCCCCCCCTCCTTTCTCGCTACTGGCCGATCAGACGAGTTTGTACCGTTAGTCGGTTAGAGCAATTTGTCGCGCGTTTTCCAGCCCGGGGAATGCGGATTATTCAAGCCTTACTCCCCACCCCCTCTTCCATGGAAAAAGAGAGCTTTTGCAATAGTTGGCTAAGAATATGAACGTAAGAGAGATTTTGTGCCCTGATAATCGCGACCGGCAGCCTGGATTTAGAATATCGGCTTTCGGGAGCTGCCTGGAGACTTTTTTTTCTTCTTGTATTGAGTTTATGCATGCAAACCTGTTTTTCACAGTCGCGGCACTGGGCTGTCGGTGGCTTGTACGATTGTTGTGGAATATTAGCTCTCGCCCCACAGGTGGTATTTTGTGCAGCGAAAAAAATTTTGGCTCGGTAAATGTATGCTTTGACATTGCGATTTTTAAGCGATTTCGTGATGTAGGTCGGTATTTTGGATGAAAAAAAAAGGGTTTCCAGTGGCAATTACGAAAAATTCCATCAATCTGTTTGCTTTTTTTCGATTTTCTTTTTTAAGGCTATTAGAGTGTATTAAAAAAAAGGACAAGTTTTTCTTTTTCAAAACTGTCATTTTATGAAGGGGCAAAAAATTTTTTTTTTTAATTGCACCGTAAATTGAGTTCTTTATCGATTCTCCCATCTGATTTTAATCTACAAACGAGTTCGAAAATTCTCAATCTGTAGTACAAGCTGTATTTTCAGCCGTACGCGCTCGGACTAATAATAAATGCAGATTACGTAAAGGCGCGAACGAGAGCGGTAAAAAATGAGTACGAATTAGCATCTGTGAAATTTCGATCACAAGAGGTTAAAGGGGGGGGCGTAGGGGGAGAAAATAGTCAGAAAGGTCTCCAAAAAAATAATAGCAAGAGAGAAAATATTAAAATTGCCGCTCGCCCGAGTTAATGAATTTCCGACGCTTGATTTGCATTCGCGACCTTCGCGCGGGGGGCTGCCCCCCTGCCTCCCATTAAAACCGCAATCTCGTAATGGCGAAGCTCAGTCGAGTCTGCTCGTTAACCGAAGCGAATGCGAGCTGCGAATCCAAAACAAGCAAGTCGAGTCTCAAAAATCGTAACTCTAACCTCCCCCCTCCTCTATCTTTTCTCCACAGTTCGGTTTGTTTTACGGCGAACATAATTTACCCGTGGCTAACTACTTTGGAATTTCGATGGCTGGCGTCATATTGTTATTATAATTTTGACTGGGATCTTGGGTATAATGAGAGATGAAATTTTGAACTATAGCCTACGCATACGCGCGTGACTCTACATGGCGCGTTAAAGTTGAAACTTGGAGTTGCGTTAACTTTATTATTGACACTTAATTTTCTAATGAAGATATAAAACACCTGATAAGAGGCGGCCGTATGGACGAAATAGAAAGTCACGTACGGACGCTGCTTTCATATCAAGTGCATAAAAGATAAACTCATAATTGCCCGCGACTGCACACGAAGAGCGCCGAGTTATAACGTGTTTAACGCGCGCAGGACACACGAGAGAAGCGAAAAGCCGTATAATTGCAATGTGTCCCATGGCCTTGACGTTTCGGCTCGTGTGCGCATTCGAAGCGTCGCTTATACTTATATAACGATAAAACAATAGTATAAGTTGCTCATCAGAATAAGGTAATACACTAGATTAATAACCGTATTGTTTGTGCACAGGTCCGGCTTGCCAGCCCGGGACATTCGTTTCACCCTGTACCCGGTCGGCTTCATCATAAGCGCGATATTCCTCGCCGCAACGCTGGCGGCCGGCTGGCTGCTGCCCGCCTCTCATCACGTTCTCCACTGGCGCTGCCAGACCCATCACGTCGCCTGCCTCATGCTCGGCGATATCTCCATGGCCGTCATCCAGCTCGCCGGGAATTCGCTCCAGGGCGAACTCTGCCGCGCTATCGGTGAGTACAACATCTCTTCCCTTCTGCCCTCTGTATATGCATATAGCTGTAGACGAGATGCGCACCGCATACCTATACTATAGTAAGATTGACCCTGCTCCCCCTCCTCGCGCCGGTGAGCACACATGCGACTGCTAAGCGCATACCTGATCTCTCCCTCTACTCTTGCAATACACTCTGCTGCTCACCTCGTGGCGGATGTTTATCTATCACATTTTCGAGTATTTTTCTTAACTTTTGCGCAGAGAAGCAGCTAACAAGGAATTTTGAGACGAGCTGCAGTTTTATTTTTGTTTTACGGCTAAATAGTAGAAGGTTTAAATGAGAATTTTTTTATTAACTTAAGGCAATAAACAAGATTGAAAAAACCTGCAAAATGTATTGATTGCCAATAAATTGAATTTTATTATCTCACGAAGGCAGCCTTTTAAAAAAAAAGGGTAATAAAAAATGAAATTGTTACATCATGAAAATACAATTGTTCGGGAAACGTAGATAAAAAAATCCGACGCGTATACGATGAAAGTTTGTAGGAAAGTTTGGGCAAGTTCAGAGAAAGAGAGAGAGAGAGGGAAGGACCAGCTAAGCGAAAAATGCTTTCCAAGGGATCTAGCAAAGGGGTATAAGAGCTGTGGTGGGAGGGCAAGAGGGGGGAAGGGGGAGAGAAGGGCACGCACATGTACACAAGTAAGCGGAAAAACTGTGCGAGAAAAGAGAAAGGTCCCCTGGCACTGCTGCCAAGTCCATTACGCGCCTGCAGCCGGCGGTGCGTGTCCCCCCCCTCTCCCCTACACACATACACACCCCACGAGTCTAACGACGCAGTCAGTGCGAAGCTGGACTGCCTAATGCAGCCGGCTGGTTAAATGAAACTCCGCTTATTTATGGTTGTGCTGAGATCCGAAAATCCAGCAGCGCCGAAGCCGCTCTCTCTCTCTCTCTCTCTCTCTCTCTCTCTCTCTCTCTCTCTCTCGGGTTCGGAAAATCAATTGTCGCCGATCATTACAATACAAATGGCTCATTGTGTGAAACTCGCGTGGAGGGATTGGGTATAGGGGCGCAGTGTTTAAAACTCGTCCCCGAGATTTTTCTTTGCAGGAGAAAGAGAGCTTTCGATGTATTTTATTGGCATCATTGGTAGTAGTCTGGGCTGACGCTCTAAATAATAATCCGAAATAATGAGTAAGACCGGGCATTTGTACGCCGTCTTCTCGGTCAAAAGTTTCCAATTAGCTTCTTCGGGGCAATCACAATGGGCAGAAAATATAGCCGTTGAAGAGAGCGCCCCGGTGTCTCGCTCTATCGATTGTATAGCGACTCGTCGTCGTCGGTGGCAAGTGCCGAGACGGAAGAAGAGAAAGAGAGAGCCGTCTGGGAAGGTAAAAGTTAACATAAAAAGCCCGACAAATTAATAATCGGAGAGTCGTCGGCGCTACGGCTGCAACAATGGCAAGCGGTAAGTGATAGATCGAAGCAAGTTGAAACGGCCAAGTGAAACGGGCTAAGGAAGAGAGGAGGGGAGCCTGTAATAAAAAAGAAAAGCGGCCAAGCGAAAAGCTCGGCAAGGGATGGGGAATAAAGACGCGAAAAGTGTCGAGAGAGAGAAAAAGAAGGGAGATAGCTCGCGCTCCGAGGGTGGAGTAGGCAAGAGAGAAAGCGCCCCGGCGTCAGGGAGCCGCGGATCCATAACAAAAATGCCGAGGCGATAAATCAACCGATCGCGAAGAAGCGACTCCTCGAGAAAGAGAAAGGGTAACGAGGAGCGCGCTCTCTCCCCGAGAGAGCAAGTCGTCTTCAAGAGGCTTCATAAATCTTCGGGGATCGGGCCCCCGCTTTCCCGGCGGCCGGCTTTTTCGCGCTGCGCTTCTTTGTGTCTCGGAGTCGCGAACGGGTCATCCACTCCCTGCTATAGCGCAATTAGCTCGTTGTAGATCGATAAGGAAAATTTAGATTTACGACGGGCGCCTCGCCGGCAGGAAAGTATAAGTAGTTTGGCCGTGCGTGTATGTAGTCGATGCACCGACGTCGTGCGCGAAATCTAAGAGCATTGAGTCGGAGAGTTGCATTGATGAGTGATGTGCCTGGGGAAGGGGCTTCCCTTTGTTTAGTCCAACTTCGTGGGTGTGCCTATTGACGAGAGCAAGTCGCGAACGGCGTACCAAGAGTGTTGCGCCGATTATTACCTCCCCTGCTTACACACGCTGACAATGGTGAATTTTGATGCGGCTTCGTTGGGGTGATAAGTTACGGCTCATCCCAACAGCGCCCATTGTGTATTTCGCCGAAAAACGAGAGCCTACCGCCGGCTTATTAAGGGGAAATATTTACAGACGTGTAAGACCGGGGCGCGGGAAATATAATTGAATTTGAAAAAGGGGGCTTTATTGAAAGGCGAGCGAGCGAGAGGGAGCAGGAGGTTGAAATTGAGAAAGACGCGCGCGCGAGGGACTTTTAAAATTAGAAAGAAAGAGCGAGTGAGAGAGAGAGGCAACTAACTACCCAAGATTCGATCAGACTCGATGGGGATCTAGCGCGAGGAGGGAAAATTTTAATATCAAACGGCACACGGCGTCGCCCAATACTCGGGGGGCCCCCGATCGGTCAATATTTAATAACCCATCACCGCAATTTTTCAATATCCGCCAGCAGGACTAGCTGTAGCAGCGCCAGCTTGTTCCGCTGCTGCCCTCTCTCTCTCTCTCTTCCGAGCCCTTTTCTCAATTATACGGATATATAACGGATGGACCGATCGAATTTCAAAGATCGAAAATTAGATAAACCGAGAGGGCGCCCGGCCAATACCATCATGGCGCAGCGCAAATATCTGTACACCGAGAGAGCTCCCGGCCACAGCGTCGCTTTTAATTGAAGAGAGAACTATTATACCCAGAGCGCGAGTCGCTCTAATCCTCACCACCTCGGCGACTGATCAGAATCCAATTTAGCCCTGCGATTTCAAATTAAAAATCTTAAACGAACTCTCGGGAGCGCCGAGAGTGAGTCAGTCTTAAATAGCGAGCTGCTAGATCAATAAAATCGATAATTGCGTATCGATCGTCAATGTTTTCACGACCGCACACACGTCCTCGTACTCGCATGTGTTACAAGAAAAACACGTTGGAATTAACAGAGGCAGGCAAAAGGATTTCTCGTCGAATTAAAAGCAAACACAATCCATCTCTGTGCAGAGCCGAGGCGCAAAAAGTGTATATAGGCGCCAGCGGTACATCTCAATTTCGGAGCGGCTGCGAGTCAAAGCCCTCCGTTACCGATGGTCACGATGGATGTAGGCAAGCGCCGAGCGAACCCGATCTCCCACCCTATACGCCCAGGCTAGTTATTCGTGCAATCACACGTTCTCTCCTGAGCTGCAGCTCTCGCGCGCAGAGGTAGCTTAGCGTATCCGGCGGGAGAAAACGGCCAAGCTCATCGCGGAATTCAATTAGCCCGGGCGATTGAGCGTCACGGGGAAGCCCCGAGCGCGCATTCTCCGGGTGTCTCTCGCCCTCCGCACTGCAACTCTCTCTCTCTCTCTCTCTCACTGACAAAGAGAGCGGCGTACGTCGAATGCTGCATTGTGCAGAGAGGCACGCCCAGCTGATTGCGGATCTCTACGTTTGCACCCCTTTCCGCGCGTGTACACTCTCTGCTACAAGGGGCCAAAGCTTCCTCCTCCGCGTGGGAGTGGGCAAATGACGCGCCGACGGGAATGACGCGCACGCGGATGATGCGTACGCTATGGATTCCCGAATTTTATATCGTTGCGATGCAAATGAGCCAGTGCTTTGGTCAGCTCGCCCCGAGTAGCCGCAGGAATTGCAGGCACTCGGAGCTTCGGCAAAGCCAAATGATGAAATACCTTCGATTCGAAGCGGCCAGGGTGGATGGTTAACTGTTGACCGTGGAATGTGGAAATAATTGCTCTCCGCGAGCGGTTAATAAACGGCGATCTGCTCCGGTCGCTATAGCGGCCTCTTGTTTTTATCACTCGACTAATTACCCCCCAAGCCCCTTTCAAATTTCGTCGTTTGATCTCTGCGCCTAGGACTCGAGGCACAACGAACCGCGAGCCGATTGATCCCATTAAAAGCCAAACTCATCATAGATGTATCTCCACCAGGGCCATAACAACACAGCCGAACGGGTCCACGCGCGCACCAAGATGACTCGCGAAATTAAAATAGCCGGTCGCTCGGCGTACCGATCGTCCTTGTATGGTATCGATCTCGTCGCGCGATCAACCGAAACCTATACGCTGGGCCGAATAATAACGCTGCCGGGTATAATTAGCCGAGGCGACCACGCTCCTTATAAGACATAAAAATTCCGACGATCGCTTATCCGGCCGAAAATTACAGACGTGCGACTTTAACGGAGTGCAAAACGGTAATACGCGGCTGCTCCTGAAATTCTTGTTTACCTTATATTAGGTAGCCGGCCGAGAGTCTTTGTCGCGCCGATCCGATCCGATCGATCGTGCTTTTTCGATAATTAATACAACACTCGGCCGAGAGATGACTTTTTTTTTAGAGCGGCTCAGCCTACTCGGTGAATTATGAGTCCGACGTGTGGTAAAGAGGGGGGGGGGTCGTGAGGTAGCTCGCTTAATAACAGCCTCCGGAGATTACTTTCGTCCGTCGCGCCGAGATGCTGAGTATGAGATACTAATCAACGGACACCAGGCTGATGGAAAGTCCTGCGCTGCCGAAAACGTGCTGCAAAGAGAAAAAGTGAGACAGAGAGAGCAGAGGGCCTCCTCTGCTCGCGAGGGAGAAAGTGGAACGACGCTCGCGTCCTACATACTTCTCTCCTGCCTGGAGGCCTGCACCTTATCTCCGGCGCCGCGCGCATGCCCCGAAAATGTCCGACGAGAAGAGAGAGAGAGAAAAAAAAAAGGAGAAGCACACGTGTGCTGTCAAACGAGCGTTTCTGAGTTATCTTCATAACAGAGCTGTTCCAGGGCCGGAGGGATGATCCGGAAATAGATCGCCGAGACTGATTATCTTGCGCAACTTATCGCCGCCCGCGATTAGGTTTTTAGCCTTTCCAAAAGCTCCCCTCGTAAATTTCGGGGGACATTTATTAATATTGCTGCTCGGCGCGTTTATAATAAACTGTTGGGTTTTATTCTGTTTTATTTTTTGTCTCTACTATTGCATGGGAATTGTATTATTTATGTTTCGGTTTTCGCGCTAATTATGAAATTATCATTGCGCGCTATCTATCACGATTTTGACGGTTGATTATTAATTTTGGCATTAGCCGTGACGTTTTGTGTTAAAGCTGTTTATTTCTTTTAAATCCCTCGTGACATTTTTTTATTATAATTTGAAATATTCATGGCAGTTCTAAATTTAATTTAAAAACAGCTTTTATAAATTATTTGACACTTGATTCAAAATATTAGTCACAGAGTTGATATGGAAGCGTCACATTCCTTGTTTATTGTTTGCTTCTATTTTTGAACTGTTTAGATGCCAAGAATAGGAGATCACTTAAGAAATACTCGCACTACATAATTAGCACTGACAATAGTATAATAAGAAACTCTTCCTTCCATTTCATTTTAATTTTGTATTCACTTCCAAATTGAACGCTGCTCAATCGCCGCGCATAAATCCCATCGCCAAGGCCAATAAAATCGCATTGAATAAAGTACATTTCAGCAATTTTTTTTTCATTTTCAAAATAACAGTTAAAAAAAAAACATTTTTTGCATACACACCTATACAACAACAAAAAAATTAAATTCCACCATCAATATAAGAAACTGCTACAAAAAGAATTCTATGGGAAGAATGAACGCGGAGTCCCGTTGCACGTAAACACGAAATCCACGCGACTGTAGCGAACAAAAAAAAAGCCGCGGCAGCTAAGTATGCCGAGCAGTAGAAAAAAAAGCGGCGCGCCCTGACAAGAAACTCACCGCGACAGCGGGCCGCGCACAATAGCCGCGGATCCGACAAGCTATTCTTCCGCTACTGGAATGCCATTTCTCCTTTTCGCGGCTCAGCCATAATTTCTTCGAATCAATCGCCGAAAGCAAATAGGCGTCGCGTGGAGCGCGCAACTTGTCTCCGTGCAATTCCACTTGCCACGCGCGCATTCGATCCAAGAGACAAAAGAAAAAAGAAATAACGAACTGCAACGGCGAGGAAAAGAAAGAAGGAAGGGAAAAGCTAGGGAAATCCCGTGTGCTCATGAGAGCTGGAGGGAAGAAGGGGCAGGTGCGGTGCAGCCAGAGAATGGAATGCGCGATTCGCACTATACGGCGGGAGGCTCTCGTTCCGCGCGTCTTCGCACACGCATCGCGGCGCGCGTATCTCATTACGGCCCGTAATGCACCTCTTACGCTTTGCGCGCTCCTGAGATAAAGAGGCCTCCCCGCATCGTCAGCTGTATAGATGCGCCAGCTCTTCCTCTCTTTCTCTCTTGCGCGCGCGCATTCTTCGTGCCCGGAAGAATGAAAATACTGCGGATAGGGTAATTAGAAAAGTTTTTCGGCTTTTTATCGATATAGCTTTTTCTCTCTCTGGAAGTAAACCAGAGGCTGATTAATCAGCGTAATTGAGAAATAGCCCTGCCTGCGCTCTCTTTCCTCGCTTATCAAGCCGACAGCTGATTTTTTTACTTTCCGATTTCGCCTGAAATCGCGGCTGAAATGCCTTATATCCGTGTTTTTAATGCGCTTATCGATAGCATACGCTAGCGGTGGTACATACGCGCGTGTATACCGTTAGCAGAGCAATGTAGGGCCTTTATCGCCGATGAGCGGCTAAATAATAACGCCATTACGAATAATCGGTAAGAAGGTCCCGAGATATATTTAAATTGACGATCGGCTCGAAAGGCATTCCAGCCCGCGTGTAATACAGGCCGCCTGCTGCGGCGTCGACTGGTGCACGGACTACAGGCCAATATCGAAAGAATAAAGCGCAATCGGACACGAAATGAGAGCGAAATTAAGCAGTAGCGTACGAGGAGAAAGCGCCAGCGGAAAGAGAGTTAAAGCCTTCAACCCGGCCACTCTCCCCCTCCACTTATGCGTATATTAAAAGCGCGCGCGTCAAGCTCGCTCTCTTCTTTCTCTCTCGCTTGGAATATGCTCGAGAGCGCCGCTGAAGAGGCGCGTATTAGACAACGGCCTCTGCTTCTCTCCCCCTCTGCTTAACACACGTGCGCGAAACAGAGAGAGAGAGAGAGATAGTGAGCAGTCCTCGGAATAATCAGCCGAGCGGCAGCTCTCGGGCTCTCCATTAAAATTCAAATCGCGGCCACTCGAGCCTCGCACGCGAGACTGCGATGCTCTCTGCCATACGCGAGAGACTCTACCATGTCCCCTGCAGCACTTTCTTCTTCGGGCTCTCTTTGCTCTCGATAGAGTATGCTTATACCCTCCAACGCGTTCATCATCTACTTTTAAACAAAGTTGAGCAAAAAAAAAGGATGAAGGTGTACGTTTCAAAATTGGTAGCACTATGTGCGAACGTTATCCTTGGATATCATTTCTCGACTTTACGATAAGCTGCTACTGCTGTTGCAGCGCGAGCTGTGTGTATACGGGAAACGCTAGGCGAGGAGGAAGAGAGAGGATGTGCATGGCAGGTCTACAGCTCGTTAATTCGAGGTTTTTTCTTTTATTTTTTCGGATGCAACTCCGATAGTGCTTGTAAAACGCGCTTGCATACATTTTGCGCGATAGCATCTTTTCCATAATTCTCGGCCGATTTTAATTGAACCCCGCGCGCCCAATGAATTGCCCCTTTCAAAATAATGCACCGTTAATTCGCTGTCTCTCTTGGCGCGAGAGAGGCAAGTTGCAGCAGATAGGCTAATCCGTTGGATATATATACGAGGAGAGAGCCGCTGCTGTGGGACCATTTTATCGGACGATCTGCCTAATCGTAGCCGAGGATGACCCGACGATCATTTGGAGATACGGCTCTAACCGCAATATATCCCTAAACTACGCAACTGTGGTCCCCTCTCGCTGTTGGACCATTTTTCCACTGCTCCCCCCCCCCCCACTTTTGACGTGGTAAACACGGAAAACACACACGCGCGAGGAAAAGGCTGAACCTCGTCATCCGTAGTGCACCGCGGGCGAGCAAAGGCAATACGTCAGCGTCAGCGGGAGAGAGGCAGTGTTTACCCACATATATACAAGAGGTGTGCGTGAGAGTGAGGTGCGGGGGGAGAGTCTGGAGATGCAGCAGGCCGTCCCTCTTTCGGCCGCCGCGCGGACACCTCTTTGTTTCCTCAGAAAACAAGACGCAAGGCATAGAGCCGAGCAAGGGAGCAGAGCCCGGCTCTCTACACACAGAGCCGTAGCCGTGACTTTGGCTTTGGCCGAGATAACGCCCCCCTCGCCCCGGGAGACGCTGCGCTCTCTATCCCCTTCTCCTCGCGTGTACAGCGGCTTTTTGCTCCTTTTGCGGCTCTGAACTCGGCGAGAGAGAGAGAGGAAGAGCCTAGACTTCCCTGGCCGTGTATAGGTAGTACGCGATGACGGAATTTATCGGTCGGTTCCCCTCTCCCAGCACCCCTTCACGCTACGCCGACGGTGACGGCGGCAAAAACGCCGAGAGGTCCGCGGCTGTATGCTTTTTGCCGCGGGGCAGTATCGGGTTGCTCGCGAGCGAGCGAGCGAGAGGGCTTCATAGACAATGCTATTTACCGAATGCCCCGTCTAATAAAACACTCGCCGGATCTTTATTACCGCGATGAACTATTCAGTTACAGATCCATAACTTTCGCCGATGTATCGCCACTGATTCTATCGAACGCCGTTGGAAATTTCAATTTATAACGCTCTACGTCGGCCGGCCGACGGGTTAATGTTTCTCAAATATATAACCTGTCAGGCTTGAGCAGCCCCCGGTGACATTTATAAGGGGTTAATGACCGCGGGATGAGTCAGATCCTACATTCCGCGAATGTATTCTAATCCAATGGATATTCACAAAGCATTAGCGCTTAATCGGCCGACTACGAGGTAAGAGAGCTCTTCTCCAATGTAATTCCTGCATCCTTGGACTTTGTAAAGTCCGCGTACTCGAACGAACCTTATAGACGTGTATAGTATAGCGTGAGTTCGTAGAGGAGAGCTGGCATAGGTAACGAGAGAAATCCCGGCGCCCGTAGACGGGGCTCCTCCACCGCCACACGGCGGTCATAAATCGTATCCGAATTTTTCTAGGAAGCGCAAAGGTACACAGGCCCCGAGACACACACACACACTCGCGTGCACGAGGCAAAAGAAAAGCTAAGATAGCTCACCTCCTCTCTCTCCTCCCGCGCGTATCGCTTCTCTGCCGTCGTCGTCTCATTTCTCGCTGTCTCTTTCTCACTCACCGTCTTGTTTTCAGTACATCTGTCTCGTTTCCCGTAAAATAAGGACGGGGCTCGGCCCGTCGCACTCTCGAATTTGGAGCGCGCCCGCGATCCTACGGATCACTCTGCTCTTAATCGGCCTCTTCTCGCTTTCTCTCTCTCACTCCCACATACACTTTCTTACGTCCGCCTCGTCTGATCTGCTTTTTTTCGCTTTCTATTTCGTATAAGCGTGTGAAATGAATGCCGAGCGCTCCTCCTCGTATTCCTTGACGCAATATTTTGATAGCTACATGCTGCTTTACTTTGATCAGCCACATTTTGGGTCAGTGGAATTGTAAAGATCAGACTTGATGTTTTATTTGTTTACTTTTAATTTTCAATTTTCACGCTTTGGATGACGTAATCTATACAATTTACTATATATTATTCTTTCATTTCTATTGGGAAATCCCGAGAAAAACTCGGAGTGCTTTACGATAGAGAACAAGCGCGCATGCCTTATTTTCGGTCCCATTCTATTCCTGCATCGTCGCATCCAGAGTCTTGCGAACACACTCCATTTCAATCGGCGTTTCCTCAAGGTGCAGTAAAAAGAAGATGGAAAGAGGATAAGGGAAGGGTGGGAGGTCAAAGCACCAAGACAAGAGCCGAAATAATGACGGAACTCGATCGTAAAGAACATCGAGTCGCTCTCTCCCAAGGCCGGAGGCTCAAAGATTTCGGTGAATCTCGCTGCTATGCCTGCCCCCTTCCACGTTATACTGCTCTTTGCTTCTGCTCTATATACGCCGCAGCAGCCAACTGTCTTTTTATAGAAAATCCACTATTGATTGCCCCTGTCGAAGATTTTTCCGAATGAAAATGCCAGACGTAGAAAGCGCAGCGCCCGTCAGACGTCCCATCACACATTTCCCACTTTTTCCTCTCGAGTGTGAAAATTTACGGGGATTTTTTTTTCATACTTTTTTTAGTGCGAGTATCATGTGGACGGTAGGCAGAAAAAAGAATGGAAAAAAAGAAGAAGAAAGAATAGTGGGTAATTATTTCGGTGGAGGAGCGAGGGAGCGTTCCCTTTTAAAGCCTCGCTCCAGTATCACGCGTACAGGGCATCTAACGCGTTGCAGGCGCGACGCCGCTGTTGCTGCATCATTCTTATTTTTCGTTATAGCCGGGCCGCCCGGGCGACGAGGAGGAAGCTACTGCCTGGATCCCCAGTGGGGATTATGCCGTTAGATATTTTCTGTTGCTTCGAACTCCATTTGTTCCGAGGTATGCCGCCAGCTTCCTCTCTCTCTCTTTCTCTTGCCGTAACCGCGAGCGTGTGCGCGCCCAGTGCTACACATCATAGCGGCTTTTCTTCCGGAAACAAAAAAAAGGCTAACGTTTTTATTGACCACCGCTTCTCTGGGTATTAATGGAGGGTTGCGTTATAAGCTAGCTTTCTTTTTGTGCCCTTTTGTGCTCAATCTTTTACGTTTCTTAATGTTGTTTATTAGTAGTAGATATGTCATTGATGAAATTAAGGAAGGTTTTCCCTAATAAACAAGTGATCTGGACTTGTGAAAGTCGTATTACCAGTAAAATATACGTAAGGTTGAGAATTTATTAGTCTGGAATGACTGTGAATATGGGAATAGAAATCACAATACACTATATTGTATATATTATACATTTGATGGATCCGAGAACAAGTTTTTTTTCTTTTCCTGAATAAACAGCAGAAGAGCAAACACATATAAATCCAAACCTCCTGCTTGATTCGATGACGCAGCCCTAAAAGGGCGCATAAGATTCTATCCAACGTCTGCCAAAAAGGAGAAACTTGGGGTGCAGCCTCGGCACAAAGGCAGAGAGCACAGTCATGCCATAATTTTGCTTCGGAAAGAAGTCGAAGCCTGCCCAGAGAGATCCTCTATAGGGTGGTAGAAAAAGACGGAGCTAAGTGCGAATTCACTTTTTCCCATAAAATCTTTGTTTGGCGGGCGTTTGGCTATCATAAATATAGCCCTTAAAAGAGACGTCGAGGACGATTGCTCACTGTCTAACTTTCGTCGCAGGATAGATCAGCGCGGCGGGGTCGAGGTTACGGGGGGATATAGCAAGAGAGAAGGTCTCTCGCGTGCAAGAGCGAGAGATCGGCCGACTTTATGTTTGCTTCCAGACTCAGTCGTGAATTTATCCACCCAACCTGCCGCTGTATGCCCCAGCATCTATCTGGCTCTCATCGCTGGCTTTCGCTTTCGCTGGGCTTTTTGCCGGCGACCTTGTTCGGGCTCTCGAGGATATAGCTCCTTGCTGCTGATCGCCGGACGGCCCCTGCATATTTATAGGTCGCTGACCGGAGATTACAACGCGACTTGGTCCCGATTTGTAGCTGAAATAGCTTTTCTGTTATGATAATGGGAAATCGTTATTCCAAGGGACTTTCGCGCCGAGAGCTCTCTCGCCCACCGTAGTTATAAACGAGAGAGGCCGCAAGAGCAGCCGCAGGATAACATGGCTTTTATTTTGCCTCGATCGGTGGATTTCATAAATAATGCAACGAGAGCTCTCCGCGCGAGGGTAAGCCCTCCTATGGTGGTGGTGCTGCTGGTGCGGCGCCCGTTTGTTGTGCCCGCGCGTCAAATGTAATATTCTCGATCGTTGCGCCGAGAGAGCTTTGAAAGAGTGCTTAATCAGCGGAAAGGCTTCATGCTAGGCTTGCTCTATTTTAATCAAGCGCAAAACACGACCGAAATTAATTTGCTCAATGAAATCGCGACGTAATGAAAATACGAATTTATTATTAGCCTTATACATAGCGTTTCGGCGTGTAATGGAAAATTGGATGATTGGATTTGGGCCGAAAAAAAAGGGAAAACAACGAACGAATATTATATTTTTGGAATAGGGAAGATTTAAAAGTTTTTATGAAAATATGTATGTATAACAAAAATCTACGAATATTGGCTGAATATTTATGTTCGTCAAAGAAGCATCATTTAACTTTGATCAACGACATACACAAGCATCACCAAGGTCACCACCATGGCCTATTATGATTTTCAACAACTCATCAAGCTTTTCCGCGTTAACGAGACAACTCATTTTCTTTAAAAACAGACTAGGGCAAGAGTAGAGAGAGAGAGAGAGAGAGAGAGAGAGAGAGAGAGAGAGAAGTTGGATCCAGCGGTGGTGGCCCATGAAAATATTTAGCCAGCTCGCTGTAGAGTATATGAGCTCTCCTCGGCTTCCATAAATCTTGCGCACGGCCTGTACGTCTTATTTACGGGTCAGCCGATTCGGCACTCGCGACTCATTGATGCTGGCCAGACGCGAGTAGGGACGCTTGAGTGTTAGCCCAGAGTGCTTCTTCTCTTATTAGCCGTGATTTGTTAGTGGGCATTGTTTTACTCTAACAAGCCGGATGATCAGCCGACGGATCATCGATATTAATGACCGCGGTTTAATTAACGAGTCTTTCGATATCGAATGTATTCGGGAGAGTTTGGAAGTTGTTCGATTGAGTACAGCTATACTGGCCAGTGCGAATTTTCATGTGCAGTAGACCCTTAACACAGAATTTAATACATTTGATCTCTATTAGAACTCTGTATATTGCATAGGGGATTGATTAGTAGTAATCAGTAAATAATGTACTTATTTAATTCTAATAAGAATTTCTTTGTTAAAAGAATTGGCGACAAAGAGTTTACCATATATGAGAATATCTTTTGTTATTAAAATTACCAAGCGGTTGGAATATGTCATAAATTATATTGAACAATTGATCTTATGGTGTGTATCATCGTTCCATACAATCCCGTGTTGTTTTTTCCGTATTTAGTGGGTGTTTCAATTAGATTAAATTAACCAAGTGCACAATAAAAGCTGCTGCATTGTAGTGTACTTTATTCCACTTAACGTGAATTATCATCCTAAATATAATACAATGAACGGCCTGCATTCATTTATTAAGTACTAACTTTCCTGCCTAAAACGTAACTTATAAAATATGATTAATATTTCTGAAAAGCAATTTTTAATCTAAGTACACGAAAAACAGTTGATGCACCTTCTCATTTCACACAAGTGACACTTAGATTAGTTGAATTGAAAGTATGCAGAGGTCAATAAGTATGGCTTCTCTCTCTTTCTTCTTCTGTCACAAGTTCAAAAAGAAGAGGTATAAAAAGTGAAGATCTCGCCGGGAGTGGAAGATTTTTCAAAAAGAAAAACGTGACCCCGATCTTAATGAATTAATTACATTTGATTCTCAAGCAGCTCTTTACATTTTTTCTTTGTCCCGTCGCGTTTCTTAGGAGGTCGACGTACCCGCGGCCGTTTTGATTAATTCGTACCTCGTCACTAATTACCAGTAATAATAAAAATTATGACCTCTCGCCTTTCTCGCCAGGGAGAACCAAGGGAAAGAGAGTGACTGGCATTGCTGCTGCTTGCAGCTAAAGCAAACGTTCAATCTTCCTTTAGCGTGCTATATTACCAATTCGGCTGGTTCTCTTTTCAGACTACTCTTTCACTCCTTCCCATCATCTCTTGCTCTCGAGGGGAGGACTTTGGATTTCTCGGAATATCTTTCATCTTCAATAAACGGGTTTAATTGTCGGGAGAGATGACAATCAATTCAAAGAGATTTTCGTAATGAGGTTTAAGTAGAGGAACGCGCCTTTCTTTATTGAAATTTATAAATTTTATAAATTGTCTTCCAAAAATATTTGCGCTTCGTGATTTTGCCCTGCAGTTGTAATTGGATATTATATTAAAGTCGCACAATTCATCCTTTACCCAATGTAAATTGCATTAACTGAAATATCTTATTTGATGTAATAGCTTATTGGAAATTATTTCTGAAAGTCAATTACTAAATTAAAGGGTTTATTATACCTTTTTTTAATCATTTGACACTCGGTAAGGGCAATGCTTTCAAGTGAAAATCATAATTTGTTAATTACGCAATTTATAAATAATGTAAATAATTTTATAATTGCGCGTACGTGCATATATTATACGCGTAACGACAAAGAATAAATAAAGACAATTCGAGAGCGGTTTCAATTAATCTACTCAAGTTTAATTAACTTTATTTGCGAACATGAAAGGCTCGGGGGTGGCTATGCCAATATTTACTGGTCGTTTTTAACGAGCAGCGTGCCCAGGATAATAGTCGTAAAGTAAAAACCGATTCCTCGCGCCTCTCGCGATCCCCAATGATAGCCCTGGCTCTACCCCTAGAGCGATACAGCAACGTCGTAAATTAAAGACAGCTCGGGAAGAGCAGCAAAAAAAGAAGAAGACGAGGAAGCAGCTTATACACGGCGCATTTGCATGAATGCACAAACAATGCAATGACTCAACGAAACTACGCGTAGCGCTGTAACAACAACATTCCCATGCCGTATCGGCCGCATAGAGAGGCGACGAGTAAAGCCCGCCGGCGATTAAGCCCAGCCTCGTCTCTCGCCTCGACTATCCCCCATCCGAAAACTATTATCGTCCAGCAGCAGCACAGCGTATATAGCCGTAAATAAACAAGCCGAGCAAGCGTAGATCCTCGCCAAAAGCTCACGCTCCACTCTCCCTCTCATTGTTCCCGTCTCTCTCCTGCGAACTTACATTACGTCGCTGTAACCAGGAGGGCGTCTGTTTTTACGAGGATGCCCCAGTGCGGCCGGGCGTAAACCAGCAGCCGAGGAGAACGCGTCGTCGCTTACGATTGGCCGCAAAAGGGTCGGGCGAAGGCGCGAAAAGGCACCGGCGACTTTCTGTACTTCGAGTAATTGCACTCTGTGGCGTTAGGTTGATGGGAGCTTTTACCTCTCTAGGCCGCGCGACTTGATTAACGAAATGGCGCCAAGTACTCGGGGCAGCTAAAGCTCGCGTGCCCTCCCTCGCTTAAGCAAGGCGTTAACACGAGAGAGAGAGGTACATTTGGACTCGCGGCTGAATTACCAGATGTCATCGGCTTTCCTCGTCCGCTGCGGCGCGCGCTTGTCAATGTCAACACGATCTCGCGCGCGCGCACGTTTGTTTACGTAAACTACGTAATACTCTCTCCGCTCGGTTATGCCCCGGCGGCGAGTTTGTAAACAATCGCCCCGACGAGCGTGCAGTGACCTGGAAAGCCGAGAAAAAGCCGCGTTCGCGCTGTTGTATACTCGTTCATATTATAGCTCTCGAGCTATAATACGAACGAGCCTGTTTTGTCGTTATACAGCTCTCCGCGCTCTAATCCGAACGGCCGTAGCATGTGCGCGAGCCTGCAATGGCCAATCTTCTTAAAGCTTGAATTACCAAAGTGTAATTGCTAAAGGCGGGGGCTAAATTTAGAAAAGTCGACTCGAGAAGGCTATTTTTCACCAGCCTCGGTAGTTCAAGTGCGTAGCCGCTTGCCGGTGGCGTACATACATACGCAAGTTTAGCCTCGCGCGCGGGCACACAGCACACGGGTAAACGAACGATAAATGCCAGTAGCAGCGGGCCGCAAAAAGAAAGAAGGATAAGCACGCCGCGTGACGATGAGAAGGAAGCTCTGCTCTCTCTCTCTCTCTCGAGAAAGGCAGAAAGAGAGCGAGTCTGCACTAGATCCGCGCGCTCGCTCTTGTGCTCCTTCGGAACGCGCCTCATGCATTTATACGTGGAGGGGGGCAAGAGATGAAAGTCATAGCTGGCGGCCGGGCGGCGAGAGCACAAGAGGCCACTACTACTATGCCTCTCTTTCGAGTGGCCTCGGCGCTCTCCACTACCGATATAATACCCCCCTTGCCACCCCCTGCAGGCGCCGCACCGCGGACATATGCCCCAGAGAAAGAGAGAACCTCTCGGTTGGGCGCGTTTTTGCGTTTTCCAAGAGCGCAGTGGCCGCTTTTATTTTCGGCGCATGATGAAAAACGCGAAAAAAATGCGCGCACAGAGCCTATAACACGTGCCCACGTGTTCGTATATATCCTGGAGAGAACAGCCGCCCTCTCCTCTCCAGTGTACCAGTGGACATAAAGCTCGGGCAAAAGGGGCCGGGGCAAATAAAGCAAATCACTATTTGTCGGGCCGAGCTTTTTTCCTCTCGCCCCTCCTCCTCATGTACGATATATTCTCCACGCGCTCATTCCAACACGCTGTGCTGCTACTGGTTTTGTCCGTATCCAAGTGCGATCTCTCCAAGCCGGCCAGCGCGTCCGAGTATTTTCGAAAGCACACATACGAGAGAGAGAGAGAGCGCGCCGCGTGCTTGCTCTTGCGCTCGCGCTCTGTACTGTGTGTTTGCGTTTGAAAGGGGCATGTCGGAAATTTTAGCCCCGAAATTCGCGCGATCATTTTCGAAATGTTAGCTGTAGGCTCCGACTGATTTTTAGTTTCGCCCGAAGGATGCTATTATCGTGAATAACGTACGTCACTCTCGTTGATTTTTTCCCAGATATAAACATGCGTACCATATACAAGCGTTAAAACGAAAGTTTCAAAGTAAACAAATTTGGCAAAAGTTCCAGGACATTTAACTTGACCTTCCTCAAACGTTTCACCCCGCGAAACTTCAGACTCCAAACACGTTCGATATAAATTTGCAGCCGAACAAATACACACGCACAGGGTAGACCGCGCTATCCGCCAGTCTGTCGCCTCCGACAAAGAAACAACGCAAAGTTACGTTTAAAATAAACGATAGCCGCGCTCTCGAAGAACAAGTTCCAATCATTGCAGCGAAGATAGAAAAGCCGCGGGGTCAAAGACACTGTGGAGCCTCTACCTGCGCGCTTCTGTAACGTAAGCTCTCTCTCTTGCTTCGTGTTATCCATAACGTAATGGTAACGCGCGCAACTTGTCGAGCTTGGCACCAGTCGAGAAAGAGTGAGAGAGAGCACACAATAAAAATCTCGTGAATGAATGGCTTTCAGGCGTGCCTGAGCTAGCCAACGGCGCGTCGAGAGCTCGCGGAAATACGAGCTCGTATAACAACGCTCGTTCATGCGCGCCTGCCGATACAAATATTTATATGCCCCCCTGCCTCGACCCTAAGGTCTATACCCTATTCTTTACTCTCTCTCTCTCTCTCTCTCTCTCTTTCTTTCTTTCGGCTAATGCACTTGAAATATTGCTGCGCCCCTGCAAATTGGAAATGTTCAACAGTCCTGCCTCGTTTCGCTGCTGCCCTTGTACTTGCAACGATGCTTATTATGTGTCAGAGTCACGTTGCGTTTTCAAGCTTTTAAATTTTACTCATTGCTAATTTTATTTTCTATTATAATTGTGCGTAATGCAATACTTTAGTATTTGCAGCTTTTGAATGTTGTTTTATTGAATTTTTTTTCTCTTTCTGTTTCAGGTTAGTAATACTTTTACTTCATAACGATATTATTGCTCGTAAGTACATAAATTGCATTAAATCCACCAGAAGGCTACGACCGGAACTCGTAAAAAAGATAATCAAGTAGAATATAATTCTTCTGGTTTTTTTTTTGCATATTATACACAAATTGGTTTACTTTTTGAACAACAAGAAAGTAAATTAGTGGAAGCTGGGGATTATAAACACGCAGCAAATTTTCTCAGTGACTAAAACGAACTGGTTTATGATTGTTTAATACCGAGATAAAATGCTGGTTTACATTACATTCAGAGACTGGTACGACATTTTAAAAATATCGGCTTAATCCAACGACGAAATTGATTAAAATACAAAATTACAAAGCACCTGCCACAGACTCGTGTAATCAAATCCAGTTAAAAAAATTCATTTTTTAAATAATTTATTCCGCAGACTGCGTACGTGTTTTAAGAAAAAATTTAACCCCAAGCCAACGCGTAGGATTTACCGGTGTACATAAAGTCCCGGCGAAAAAGCGATTTTTCGCCAACAACGCCGTCCCCGACGCGTGCTGGGGTGGCCGCCTCACTCGGCCGAAACTCGCCTCGTCTATACGTGAAGTAGATTCGCGTGTGATTGATTCGATAAATCCGCGAGATCGGAAAGGCGAAAAAGGAAGCGAAGGATAGGAGAGCGAGAAAGAGAGTAAGGAAGGATGGAGAGTTGGATGAAGAGAGAAAAGGGCTGGCGGAGAAAGCTCGCCGGGCAAATCCTCCCCGGCGGGAATGGCACGGGCCCAGCATGCGAAATAGACGAGCCCACGCACGTGTGTGTCTATAGACAAAGCCGCACCGAGAGAGAGAGAGAAAAAAGGGTCCGAGGGAGAGGCACCACCGCTGCTGCTGCTGGCGCACATACACGAGTGCGGTGGAAAAATAAATGACCAATTTGACGATACGTGACTTGGGAAGTGTCTCGGGTAGACGCGCTGCGAGAGAGAGAGAGAGGAAACAGTAGGGCCGAGACGGGACACGGTAAAACTCGCAAGAGATGCGCGTGGAGGGCAAGAGCCGACGCGCAGAGCCCCCGCACACGTCCCATGGCGCTTGCCGAGCCTTCGCCTTTTCTTCTCCGATCATTCCGATCTCTCGGACGTCCCTTCGCCCTCGCAATACGCGCACACGTGACACGTTCGTTCGCTATGCTTGCTGTCAAACACGAGGCTGCGTGTTCGTTCTAGGAGCTTGCAATATTCGAAAATATGGACATGTCGCGTGAAAATCGTAATTTTTCGATTTTTATTTTAGCTGCCAAGCGCCGCTAGCTTATATACAAAGTGAATAATTCAATTATTTGAATTTCATGAATTTGATAATTTTCTAATAATGATGTTAAGTCAGCGATAACTAAATGTCACAGAGGAAGAAGATAAGACAGCCATTGCTAATGAAGAATAAAAATTCTCGTCTAGATCGCTGGCCACAAGACAAGTCCTCGAGCAAATGCACTTAACCGGGTGCGCGCATCAGAAGTGCAAGAGCACGCAGAGAGACGCAGGCGTGCACAGAGCCAAGTGAGCGACAGAGAGAGAGAGAGAGAGAGAGAGATGCGCCGCAGACAAGCGAGCACGCGTGCACGGTTTCTCTCTCGGTCAATCGCTCGGCGCCAAACTCCCCTCTCTATGCGTCTCCTTGTCTCGTCAAGTCCAGGCGCAACGATCCACGTCGGCAGGTCTGATTATGCCGCAGCACGCGCGTACTAAATCCGATTAATGCTGCCTCTCCTCGGCTCGGCCAGTACATACAGGGGAATCCGGTGCGCCTTCTCGCCGCGAGGAGGGCGTGCCTCCTCGGGTCAACACACACTTGACGCGTTTCCAATGAAAATCCCGCGCAATTGATCTATTTCGCGATGAGCGGCCCGCGGCCGGGGCCCTCTTATACCCTCCTGTCATTGGGACAAATGCCTTCTTGATGGCCCCCCCCCTCTCTCTCTCTCTCTCTCTCTCTCTCTCTCTCTCTCTCTCTAACGCCTCGGGCGGCGACACGGCCACTTTGCATCTGCGCCAGTACGTGCCTGCACTCCGCTACGTGCTCGCTTATTCTCGGCCCTCCTTCCCTCCGACACATCTCATTCCTCATAATCGCTTCTCGGTAAAGGAGAGCTGTGCTCTTTCTCTCTCTCTCTCTCTCTCTCTCTCTCTCTCTCTCTCTCTCTCTCTCTCTCTCTCTCTCTAGCGTAAAATTCCGAGCTGCTGCTGCTGGCGCTCTCGCGTGCTAATGGGAGTATGTGGACTTTTCGACCGGGGATGATTCTCGCACATCCGATTGCGAAGATGGATTTTGCAAAACGCGCCGTGGCTACTGATCGTTATATCCACGAGGAGATATGCCTAGGCTAATCAAAGCGTACGTTGCATCGCATTGAAAATTATGGAACTCGAGGAGGCATGAAGCGAGACACCGCGAGGGAAACGTCCGGCTAATAAATATCGCAGCAGACGGACTGGGAGAGATGAGCCCGGAGAAATGCGAGTGCCCGGCAACCCCCCGAATGTGGCCTTGCCATAATTTCATTATCTTATTATTTCACGAGAGGCACGTCCGCAGGGAGAGAGGTCCGTTTCAGCGCGCGAAATCCGAGAGCTTTCCCGGCTCTCTTTCTGCTACTGCTGCAGGTGTACGGAAAAAAGAAAGGGTACGCGGTAAGGGGGCGTCCGCGCGATAAATAAATCCTCGTTTCGCGCGCACCGCGTATGCGCGATTTATTTTTCAAGAAACCGACCTGGCAGATGGTCGACGCGAACGGTATGGACGACGTCGAGTGAAAGATATGCGAAAAGCACCTCTCGGCTCTTCAATCTCCATGCTGTGATTTTTTTTTGACTTGAGTAGCTAAAACGTAATTTAATTAGCAACGAGATCGGTTGAATGAATTTCTAGAACTGAAAATAATTATCGAGTTTCAATTTTGTGTAATGTTTTAAATGACTAAAGAGTATTACATTAGCGATGAAATAAAAAATGAATTAAATATGTAATTGAAGGCCTGTCATGTTTTATTCAAGTGTAACTAATAAATTGGAATAATAATAAAATGCCGGTAATAGATATTGAGATCTGATATAAAATTAAAGCTCAGCTTAGCTCTTGATTTAAAGCTTAATAATGAGAGCTGCTTTGGCGTTGTTCGAAAACCAGCATATTTTTTCAAATTTCAATTTCATGCTAAGTGGACAGATAAAGAAGCGCGTAGGGAGGGAATATTAAAAAAGTTTCGCCATGCCCAGGAGAGAGGAGCACAAATACTTCAACATTATCATAAAAATTTTTTCCAAAGTCTTAAGTAATTTAATCGGCTCGTTCCCCCCGTAAAGTGGAAAACTGCGCTTTTCACCTGTTTACTAATACCGCTTAGCGCACAAGCTGTAATTTCGTAACGAGCGCCGTGGACGTTCCACAACTATTTTCATATTTCGCATTCTTGCGACGTAACCCGATATAAGCCCGAGTGCAGCGTAGACCATCCACACATGGTCAACGTTTTCGATCGTACACCACGTGCTTTCGCAAAAATAGCCAGAACAGCCTGCAGCAGACATTCTCGACGCTCCTATAAAACGACTTTCACTTTTTAATCCTTCGCCAGTCAAAAAAAAGTCCGGCAACATCGCGAGACCCGTGGTACTTGAAATCCCTACTGAAAAAAAGGGTAACGTCGACGACGACGCAAACACCACAGCAATAAAAGTTCTCGGGGAAAAAACAGAGCTTCAAGCCTCGGGGGCAGGTAGAGAACGTTTGGAGAAAGAGGGGAAGAGGTACTCTTTATCTCGGCGCGTTGGAGCTCGTGACGGCCGGCGGCAGGCAAGCGGCGCGCGAATCCTCTTTTCGAGAGGATTTCGCGAGAGCGCGCGCGCAACGAAAGTTCAGTGCCAGCTCTCCCCCCTTGCCACTCTCGAGAGATCTCCCCTCCCCCCCACGTGTGCACCTCACCCCCCGGACACCTGGAGAGGCCATTACGAGATCATACGTCCGCCGGGCGAGCTCGCATATTTATGACTTTTTCATGCGAGCTCGAGAGAGAGAGAGAGAGAGAGAGAGAGAGAGAGAGAGAGAGAAAGACAGAGAGAAATAGAGAGGAGCTTTTATCGAGAGAGTGAGAGCTCGGCCGCTCTGACGAGTGCGTTTGCGTTTCAGTGCACGCCTGGATCAGTGTCTATAAGGCTCACTCTCTCTTTGTCGCTTTTTTTTCCTGCCAACACGGTCGTGCGATTGTTTTTTGCGTGATTAAAGGGTCTTTTGCCACGTTTATGAAAATTTAAAGCGAGAGACGTGTTTTCACTTTGTCATCCGTTTACACTCTGATGTGCCACGGCGAGAGTGCGTGAAGCATAACTTTTCAACTCGCAGTCATCCTTCAAGCCCGCTGCGTATGCATTTGTTGTTTTTCTCCTTCATAGGCGCGAGATGATAAATGACCTCGGGTTCGCATGTCCATAAGGGAGAAAAATGACCGTCACTATCCGCGCGTGTCCGGGCGAGTGAAAAAATTCGTACTAAAATCAGTTATCTCTCTCCCGGTCGGGAAAACGTCGGCCGCTCGCCGAGTCGATTCCCCCTGCATATATATTCGTATCGCGAGATGATCGCAAATGATATCTCAAGTTCGAAATAAGTAATTACAGCCGCATACGTCGCAGTGAATAGAGCGCAGCAGCTCTTTCTCTGCTGCTCTTCGGGCAGCAGCCCGCGCGACGCTTAATCAATTCGATCGGGCTTTAGACCCAATTAAGCCGCGCGTGGCTGGCCGCAGAGCAGCGGCTCAATGGGGGCGAAATCGCCGAGAAGCCCAAGAGAGATTAAAACTCAATTACGCTCGGGCGCGAGAGAGTCAAGCACACGCGAACTCGATGGAACTCTCTCTCCAGCTGTCCGCGCGCGGAACCGCCGCACAGCAATAAGAACGTTACGAGGGAGCGACTCGGTTGACAGGTGAGAGACTAGCGCGCACCGGTCGTCGTTGCGGACAAAGCCGGAGCCCCGACTTCTCGCAGCCCCGCTTTCGAGTTTGTTTATTTTTCGTACGCCGGGAAAAAAGTTTTCGTAATGACGAAGAACGCGCGTGAGAGAGGGAGATGAGACCGTGTTCGGAGAATCGCTGTTAACTCGAGCTGAAGTCCATATGCGAGAGAGAGGGGAAGAGAAAGAGGGATAAGTGTTACTTTACAACTTCATTTCCTCGGCAGCACTTCAATTATTCGTTCCGCCGGTCTTCTCGCTTAAATTGCGGGACATATAAGCCACTCTCGAACTCTCTCGGCAGCAGCAAGTGCTGCGATCTCCAAGCCATACGGGGTCGACATTTATTCCCTCACTCGTCGTTCTTTTTTCCTTCTTTCTTTCTACCTGGCGCAAAGAGGATTTCTCACTTGAATCGTGTGCGAGCTATTGCTCAAGTGGCGTTTTGCAAAACTCACAAATTGCTATTTACGAGCGTTTCGAAAAATCGTTAAACTTTGCACGTCATATCCCCGCGAACGCTCCTTGGCTGTATAAGCGCGAGAGAGACGAGGGGCCAGCTTTTTTAAAATGCTCGTATTTCAATTCCCCTCGAACGACGCTCAGCTGGATGCCGCGCATTACTCACCACACCACCCGTCTACTCCCAGCTCTCGCGTGCACGGATAGAAAAACGAAGAGACTAAAGCCGAGTATGACGAGCGAACGAAAGGCAAAATAATAATTTTCAATATAAATCTCGAGAGGCCAGAGCTTCGTGGGACCGTAGATATGGGCAGGCTGCGGAGAGGGAGAGTCAAAGATGGAAGCAGTTAATTCAGTGCGCTACAGCAGCGGGACATGGCCTGTATCCTCCCTGCTGGTTAACGTACAGTCCGCTCGCCCTCTCGCATATCCCAATAACGTAATGGTCAGGATCGTTGGCAAGCCCGACATGCCGCGCGTGTGCGCCGTGAGATAGGGAGTCCAGCCGAGCCTTCTTACGCCGCCAAAATTTATCGCGCTACGGGCTTCGTGCGCCGGCGAGATGGCACACGCACGCGCCGGCCGACTCTTACAGCTTGATTCGCCCCACTGCGGGACGTAAGAGCGTTGACGGCTGTGGTGCGCACACACGGCTCTATCCATTTTCTCTCTCTCTCTCTCTCTCTCTCTCTCTCGCTGGCCGGATCGCGCCTGAAAAGTTGCAAGATTGGTATTTCGATCTTGCCGTGCGCGTCTCTATTTGCTTGCGCCTCGTTCCCGTCGCCACCGCGAGTCGAATGACTTTTAGACGAGTCTTGCAATTGGATAACTTTTTACCGGATACGTCGAGAAAGAGAGACTTCTCTCTCTTTCTCATATTTGTTGCGAATAAAATAACGTGTTTGCGTTGCAAATCGAATGCGCGCGGAATGGACCCGACTCTCGCTGCGGGAATATATTTTGAAAATTTTACTTTGCCCTGGTACATGCCGACGTTTATCGTGAAATATTTGCATAGACGGAAAACGGTTACGCGGTAATTTAGATAAAACTTTTTACGAATACAACCAAATAATGTGCTGTATTAAATTACACAAGCGCGTAAATAACTTACCGCGTGTATTACACGTTGCGCAAGCAATGCTAATCCCGCGTACCTTAACTTTGCTGTTGCTGCCTATTCAAATTTGCATTATACTTGTATCATTGCCTCTCTCGCGCCCAGCGCGCACAATTACAAGCTCTTGCACATTATCATAAAGCTCTTCGCTAACTACATTGCCAAATCAAAGCCTCTCTTCATGACTTTACGCGCTGTTCGGTAATTGCTGAAATGAACTACATACAACCGGGGCTCAATGCTCCAGATAATTAATATTGACCTTTGGTGTACTATTTGTCAGATACTATTAATTTAGAAACAGTTGGAAATATGGGATTAAACCAACCGTTGAGAAGCGGATCACATTAATAACGACGAAAAATTATTGATATAAACGATCGTCAGCTTCCAAACGTCACATGAGAAGAAATACGAGAAGGATGGTAAAAGCACCACAGACAAGCTGAAAAATTCATTCGCATGGCTTCTTTACTCACTAGTGCAACATCTATTTAAATAAACCAGGACTTCAAGGAGGCATCATATTCCGCATTTTCGTCGGCTCTCCGACAAACGTATATGAAACGCATATTACTCGAACTCCGGACTAGTATGTATACGACCCGCAAAGCTCTCTGCTTCTTGCTAACCAGCAGGTTCTCACTCCATTCCGTGTATCCTGGCCAGAATTTATAAAGTCGACATGTATATATACACGTTGAACGCGCGCTTGTGGAATGCGCCCTGCTCGGTCTAGCTTGGAGGTACGAGGAACCAGACGGCAAAACACGCGACTGGTGGGGAAAGGGCTACCGAAAACGATGCCGCCAGCGCCAGACGCCGCCCAGACAATCGTCAGGACGTATTCGTCCTTCTCTCTTGCGCCAGCCAACTGCAGTAGTCTTGCTTTTTCTGAATTAAACGCTTCGTTGAATGCATCCCTGGCCTTCATTCTTTTTTTTTCTCTTCCTCGATGGGTTTGCGAATTTTTACGTAGGAGTTTCCGCATTTTTTCATTAACCCTGCGCGGTTTCCGAGAGAGAAAAGAGAGACAGAGAGGAAGGGAAGAGAGCATTTTGTTTTTTGCGACGCGGGCTACCGTACATTGTAATATGAATTATGCTCTTCGGATGATTTACACCCTAAAAACCCGGAAAATTTTTTAGATTAAAGATTTTAATTTCGTTAAATTTATTATTCATTAATAAAATTTATATGGAAACTAAACTTCTTTTTATAATTGAATAGTCGAATTTTTTTACTATTTTAATAAAAAAAAAAACAATTTTGAATTGATATAATAGTATATTATGTTACAAGGGGCAGAAGCACGTTGTTATTCCCGCGCATGAAGCTTACTACCCGAGCGCAGCAAACATGCAAGTATACCTGCTTTGCTTCTTTTGACTATCAAAATGCTCGTATACTCGCAAAATGCGGGAATAATGACTCATTAATTCCGCTAAAAATAAAGCAGTGTTTCTGTCCCGAGTTTAAGGTAAATAAAGTGGCCATTATTGACCTATCCGGAATAAAATACTATTTTAGGGTCTGTCTAAGAGCTCCTAAATAGCGTACGATAATTGCTATCTTATACCTCCAATAACTTTAGCGCACGCTACATAACGTATGCTAATTTCTGTCTGATACATCCAATAATTTTAACGCACGCTAAATAGGGTATGCTAGTTTTTAACTTGTACATTCAATAACTTTAGTTCATGATAAATAATGTACGCTAATTTATATCTTATACATCCAACAACTTTAGCGCATGCTAAATAACGCATGCTAATTCCTATATGATGCATTCAAGAACTTTAGCGCATGCTAAATACGTATGCTAATTTTTAACTTATACATCCAATAACTTTAGTGCACGCTAAATAGTGTACGCTATTTTCTATCTTATACGCCCAATAACTTTAGCGCACGCTAAATTGCTATCTTACAAGTAGTAAATATTAGGGGCCTCTAGACATTTCCTTTTTTTATTAGTTTTATGAGATGAAAAATTACAGACAATCCAAACCAATAACGAGCGTTAAAAGTGGTTTTATGAAAGTTATACAAAATATGAACCACATAACAATTATTTTTACCATGAGTGTAACTATTAATTTTATTTTATGATAATATTGAACTTGGAAATCAAAATTTGTTGTCATCCTTTATTATTTTTTCTTTTCAGCAACAATTAAATATCCAATTTATTATTGGTTTCAAAATGTTAATTGTTATGTTTATAAATATAAATATTGCAATAGAAGCTCTATTATACAATTTTTATTAATTTTTCCGAGAGTATCCGTTTTGCCGTAAATTAAAAAGTTTAGAAAAGAATTTTTTTTAAATATTTAAAGAATAATTCGTCGCTATGGCGCTACACATATGTTAGCTTTGTGGTTGTACTTAAGGAAAAAAATTTTAATTGATTAAATTTTTCAAGGTTATATCTATTTTTTTTATTAATTTTCCCTTACACATTTTAATTTTACTTATTTGTATTATTTCAATTAAATTATTTTCGTAAAAAATTTCATATTTTTTAACGCTACCATTTTGATTAAATATCAATGTTTTTTTTCCCAACATAAAAAAAAAACAAAACCGTAATCAAATATAGATATATGAAATTTGACATACACAGATGTGTACATATAATTATAAAGTGTGTATTTTGATTACTCGTGTTATAAAAACTTTTTATCTGTCTTATCTCAAACATTTTTTTATGTCAAGATTACGAAGTTTCCTATATCAGGAAGCTAATAACTGCTTTTTATAATATATTACTTAAATGAAATTTGTTTTAATTCTTCCAATAGCATGAATCCATCAAATTTGCTGTTAAGTATACTTATTTTAAAAAAAGTAGCACTGATATAATAGCCAGTTCTTATTATTATCGTTATATAGTAGTTAATATGCGTTAGGTATTAAATACGTAAATTTTACAGTAGAACAGCAATTTTTACATTAAAATAAGTATGTCCATCGATTACTTTTTCATGAAATTAAAAAAAAAAATATTTAAAACAATAAAAACGAAATAAAAAACAAAAAAAACGAAAAAAATGCATCGGCCGGGAATCGAACCCGGATCGCCCGCGTGGCAGGCGAGCATTCTACCATTGAACCACCGATGCTGTTGAAATTAGCGATTCTATCGTGAAAATTCACCGACGATTTCTTGCAGCGTTAGCCTACTTTCAAGCAATCGTCTTACTATAGCACCGCTTGGTACTCTGAAAATCGCAGTGTTACCTTTCTCTATCTAGATGATACTTCTTATTGCAAGACGATAAGATGGTAGAATGTCACAGATAACTTTATAAAATTGCAGTTTTTTAAACAATTAGAAATAAACAAAATGATTTTTTAATAATTATATTTATTTTAAAAATTTATCCAACTGACATGCTATATTTTAGTCATATATAATTATATTACTACATTTTATTATAAATAGTGAAAAAATAACTGTTTTTAATAATTTTTATTTACGTTTTGCTCAATTTATTTCTTCGATAAAAAAATTATATAAAAAATTATACAAAGTAAAAACCGCTGCTAACTACTTTAGCAGTGTGCTTTGTCAAAGAACAATAACAATTTTATTTATAAATATTTTTTATATTTTTTTGTTACTTTTTTTTAAAATTATTTATTTAAAAAAAATTATTTTATTTTTATTTTTTTTTCTTCATATGTTTATAATTGTAATTAACTTTTTCTCAATGAATATTAACAAATAATGTTTTTCAGATTTATGCTTTTTAATAATGAACTAAATTTTCACGCTAAATTGCTATCTTACAAGTACTAAGTATTAGCGTACATAGGAGGCCTCTAAACACTTCCTTAATGTAAGCCATAAATAGTTCTGATTTTTCCGAAAATTTAATATACTCCTTATTACAGTATAACAAATAAATGCACAAAATTTCAAAGCGATATTTTATCACAAACGAAAGTTAAGAAAAAATTAAGAACATTAAGAAAATAACGTTTTTATTAACGTAAGCCCTTAATAAGATGCTAATGTTAGAAAAAACAAAAAAGTTGTTAATTAGAGCATGACAAATAATTATACAAAATTTGAAATTAGCGTTACCCCAAACAAAATTTATAACAAAATTAGGAAAATCGAGAAAAGAAAACGAATTTATTAATAGACAGCCTGAATAAGGTTTTCAGTAACATATGCCAAATAAGTGTTTAAAATTTCGAGTCGATATCTTTTTTTTTTGCTCGAGTTATCGTCCAACAAAAAAATGACCACATACGTTCGGACATACATACATATATACACACAGACTTTTTCTTAAAACAGTGTCTTCGTACTTAGAAATCTTCAAAACGTCAAGAAAACACAAAATTACGGAATCGAAATTTTTCACCGTTACAAAGTTTTTTCTTTGACAAGTAAAAAAAAAACTAAATTAACAAAATATTAGTTTCCAATTTCTATTGCTCATTCATTTGAGTTAATTGCTACTGTGCCTGTTCTTGAGTGTCCTAGAATTATACGCATACTGATGTACAAGTACAATTGTATAAAAGCTGATTTATCTTTTTTTTTAACAGTTTTCAACTTTTCACAAAACGTACGTTATCACTTTTTGTTCTCCTTCTCTCCTGCATTAAAAGTTTCAATCAGCAGCAAGACAGAGATAGCGCATTAGCGTCGTCTCGACGCTAAGTAAGAAATTGCAAACTCTCTCGAAAAGCACATTTCTCACTTCCATTTGGCAAATAGGTAGGTGTGCACATACTGCCTCGGCTTCTTTTTCCAATTTCACCAGCCACGGTACCGGCGCCGTAAGACACTGTCGGGAAGCGCCTTCATCAAAAACGCGGCGCGCGCAAAAGCGACGGAGCGTAATCTTTAGCGACGGCGAACTACGTGCGCCACAGTCTGGCCCACGCCAGCACGGCCGAGAGAAGAAGCGGCGCTCGTGAATTTCTGTTTGACTTTTCGCGCGTCTTTGTTTTTTGTCCGACGAGAGAAGAAAGGGGGCTCCCTTCGTGTACGCGTCGGCGCGCAGGTCGGAAGCCTCATGTTTTCGTTGCCACCACAGTCGCCGGATTGCCAGGGAAAGACGCGCAAAAACGCTCGTGGGTGGTTGGGGTTGTCGCGACGAAGACCAGCTGCTATGAAAGAGGAAAATTCTGGAATTAAATGGAATAATAAGCCGTGAAGTATAAAAAAACTGATAAAAAATATTACGGTATGCAGATTGAACGGTTGAAAATCAGAGAGAAAAACCAAAACGTTAATTAAAACGATAGTAGCTTTGTTAATGACGTTTTAAAAATAAGTTTACTCATTACTGTGATTGCAGACTGGTATTTCTTTATCGGATTGGTTAGTAACGAATTCGACAAATGTTTTAATTCTACGAACCAACTTAGAATTAGTTCTTTTAAGAAACAAGAAGTGTTGTAATTAAAATTGTAATTGGAATATAAGTTTTTAGTAACGATCCGGCTTGTTTTCGCATGCGAGATTGTTGGCGTCTCCTTCAAAAATGATTAGGTTGATTTTTGTTAACGTATAATTTTCTCTAGTTTCTGTAGTCTACAAAGTTAAACTTGAAGTGGTTGAGAAAACTACACTGCTAATTAGCTTTACTTTTAAAGACGTTCGCCAAGTATGTTAACAAAGTTTAGAAAACTAGGTTACGTGTGAAACATGCTTAAAATTTATTAAGTATTTCGAGAGAGAGAGAGAGAGAGAGAGAGAGAGAGAGAGAGAGAGAGAGAGAGAGAGAGAGAGAGGGAGAGAGGGAGAGAATTCACCGTTTCCACTAGTTTGCGATTCGAAACTTTGTCTTGCATCAGGTTTTATTATTTATTGTCTTATTTAATTTCCACTCGGGCGTATTTTAATTGTGCAACTTGGTAATTAATTGCAATTGTACCCACAAACCGACAGTAATAAAACATGAAAATAACATTTTAAACAACTTCGATAGTTACGATTCTAATCCCTCATTTAAATTACGAAGCAAAAGCTTAATCATTTCTAATTTGAACGGAATCCTTATAATGAAAAGAGATAAGCTAGATTTGTCGTCAGTTTATTCGTGATGTGATTGGTCCAAAAATTCAAGCAATTATATCACGCGAGAGATATAAAACTTCAAAATACGTTTTTGTTTTAAAATTAAGTCTAACCCAAAAACTAAATAAGAATGCGCAAGGCGCGTTGATAGTTTCTCGTAAAATTTACAAGTTAACGAACATCGGATTCAAAATTAAAATTGTCGTTTTAAATTTATTAAATTAAAAATACGCGTGACTGCGAGCAAATGTGCGCCAAATTCCCGGTACAACGGCCTAACGAAGACGCTCAGGGAGGCGTGAAAAATTGGAGTGGCGAGAGGGTGTGAGGAGATCCCAGATTGGAAAATGACGAGCGTCGAGTCGGGCGGCCGTAAAAAGCCGAGGACCAAATAAAAGCGTCTTCCGCGTGGTAAACAGAGACAAAGCGCTGATGCGGCAACAGCTAAGGGCGAGAGAAAGAGAGCGGGGCTCAGGATAGGAAGGAAAATTGGAGCCCAACGCGAGAAGAGTAAAAAGTGCGCGGGACCGACAGCCGGTGGTCGTCGCTGCCGTCGTCTACTTTTTCCCGTGACTCTTTCTCTCGGCTATGGTGGTGGGCACACCGCGTGCGCTTCTTCCCTAAGGCCATCGCGCTACGAAAAACGCCATCAGCTACAGATGGCATTCTTTTCTCTCGTTTTTGCTCTCTTGCGCGAGAAAATGGACGCTTACCTTCAACATTACCGACACAAATGTTCTGGTCATTTATTTAGACTTTTATTTATCGAGATTGTTGAAAACGATCTGCGCTTAGAATGAACAACTGCCTCTCGAAACTCGGAAGTTCCGGTCTGACTACATTAGGATGTGTATGCTACAGCTACAAAAAGTATCTGCTCGTAAACAAGTTGATGAAATAACCCGAGCTAAAGTTCTTATTAAAATTTACCCCTCGCCCTCAACAAAACATCCTATCTCATAAACCTTGATATTCCATCAGCTCGGCTACTTATATAAAAGCCAATATTGAGAGTCATGAAGAGGAGAGCTTAATGATGATTAGATGTGCACGATTATAAAACTCTCAAGGTTTACTTTTTTGTCGCGAAACTCTTACTACAGGTGAATGAGCTTAGTCTTGAGGAGATTTTGAGATTCTGATTGTAGCAACGATCATCTTCTAGAATCATCACAATGAAATACAATGACGAATATCAGTGCCGGTCTGTACGAGTGAATTGCCTGGTCGCATATAGCATCTGCAACGGTGTCTTCTAGTCTATCTTCTCCTTCTACTCTGCCCTCTCTCTCCAACTTCCAGTGTGCATTATAAATGTACCTGGCAGCTGAGGCGCGCTCCGCTCGCGCTTTGATTTACGCTCCGCTGAATTATAACCACGCGCAGCTTTATTGTCCCGAGTCTGTTCCCGTTCCCTCCTCGCTTCGTCTCGCGGTCGTAGCTTAATTATGACGCCTGCAAAGCCTCCTAGCGCGCACGACCTCTGATTCTCGAGCGCGTTGGGTCAGGCAAAGCCGGAGACGAGCGCCTGTATTTTTCAAGTGCTCGACAAACAGCCTCACGTCGCAGCTGCCTATTTATGGTTTTTAGATGGCGCTTTATTATTTATTGCAACAGTCCTATGTGGAAATTGTGCGCAGATGAACTGCCAAGCGCCGAGGGTCCTTGCATACTTTAGAGACGGCAGATTCAAACGCGACTTTGCTATGCAGCAAGGGTGTTTGATGTGCAAGATTACGAATGCTAATGTTGGATCTTTGCTTAGCGTTCTCGTTTATTACTGGTTCTCATACAGATTTCTTACTATTGTCGTTCTATACAGCTTTGTGAGCTTGAATTATAATAGATGACCTTCTTCATTAATATACTTAGCGTGTCATGTTTCTAATTGATAGTTAAATATTTTAATACTTTGATAATACGTTTATAAATGAATTCACTTGTAAAATCTTTGCATTCTGATAACAAAATTCAAAGCATATTAAGTCTAACAAGTGTACTCATTCGCTACAAATAAAGTTGCGTGCTGAATAAGACAAGACCCCAACACAGTAGTCGAATATCGGCTTAAGAGATCATCGTCCCCTTCGTACCAAAAATGAGCAGGGTGGCAGCTCGAGGTGTATGGAAATCTATGCAGGATCCCCATCCCCTCTATTCGTATAAGCTCTTTTTTGATCTGTTCACGGTCGGCTAGTTTTTGCGGCCTCCTATAAAGCAGGAAAAAGATTGCGCGTTGCGATTTCACGTGGCAGCAGTGTGTCAAGGATGGGAAAGAGGATTGGGTGCGGGCTCTCGCCGAGAATTTTCTTCATAATCCGGACATAATTCTACCCGCGCGATTTATCTCTGTCTCGTCGCGGGACGTTGCGCCACCACCTCCCGACCGTTCCCCAGGGGCGAACAAGCCGGACGACGAGAAGGGAGCAAAGCTCTGCTACTGCTACCGCTACTAGTGGCGTCTAGGGGATGCGTAGCCTGCCGGAAGAAGAAGCTGTGCACGCCCGGCCGTGGCCCGTCGCTTTTCGGCGGGAAAATATGGATTTTTGGTGGCTATGAGACTTTCTTGGTTCTCTTGTTAGTCCTGTATAACTATGTGGATGTGTGTGTTTTCAAATTATTTTTCAACTTTTACTTTACGTTGAAAAGTTTGGACCAAAGTTTCTTGTATTACGTCAGCCGTGAAAAGTGTTGATGTATATCTCTCGGTATGTTTTTGGAACTGTTATCCACAACCATTCATCTTTTGCAGAAGTAACTTTTCAGCAACATTGAAACTATTTTAAAAAAAAATCGAAAAAAGACTTTTAATTGTTCAAAAAATTTGGTCTTGCATTAGTAAACGAAAAAAAGTATACGGAGTATAAGAGAAGATAGGGACATAGAAGGCGATATTTATGCGGGTGACCCTTACTATAGGGTGACCCTTGCAGGAAGTATAGTCTCCCGCAGTCCCTCAAGCGGAATTAAGGAGCGCGTTAAGATTGTCGTCTCCCGGGCAAGTTGCCGCGTCTTTTCACGACCGATCGAAGAGTCAATAAATCTTGCTCATCTCCGCATCGCTTGTTTGACTATCGTGCGCGCCTCGCCGGGAACGATAAAAAATGGACACTGAAATTTTCCGGAAGTGAGACGAAGTGTAACTGATGAGCGCTGCAGAACTTATCGATTCGGCGCATGAGTAATCGAGCGACTTGCGGAAATATGATTAGAAATCTTTTCTCATTGACGCCTCGAGAGGAAAAGAGGACTAGAGTTGGGGGCTGTGTACACACATTAAAAATCGTGAGAAATTCTTGCAATTTAATCTCGAACTTTTTTATTACAATCACGTTTGGTCTTTTTTTATTCGTTTTATACCCGACATTCTTAATTATCTTTATTATTAGAATAGAAAAATCTCTTAAATCCAGGGTTGAATCCAAAACAACGACATTCTCCTCTGGATTCTCAGCAGAATTTTATCATAGCCACTCGGCATATCTCTCTTTCTATCGCAGGGTAAGCATATACTGTCGCTAGGCGCTCTTGCGCGCATCTCATCGGCGAAACGAGCGAGTAAAGGAGCAATAATCCTCCGCTCGGCGTTATCCTCATACGCTCCGGCAAAAGAGCTTCTTCCGTCTGCGGAGAGATGAAATTCTCCATGAGCGAAGGCAGGGGGGTGGGGAAAGTATACAGCAGCGCGTAGCGCGTCTTTTTTCTCCCCAACGCGCGCACGCACGCCTCGTACACACAAAACGAAATTACTCCGTCGACGGGGGAGGACGCGGCAAAGCTTGCCAGAGAAAGGGAGTTGTAGTGTGGCAAGGAGAAAGAGAGAGAGAGGAAAGGTCGTCGAGTGGAAGGATGAAATTTGAATTCAACGAAATTTACTCTGTTGCACCGTCAAGTGCCAATCCACGAGGCTCCCCTTTTTGCTCTCGCCACTCTCCCCCTATCCTGGCCGTTTCCTTTTCCCATTTCTTTATTTCGTTCGTGCCTTTCGCCCACTTTTTGCGCACTTACGGCCGAGGAGTACGCTCGCTCTGGAGTGCCAGGAGAGCTCCAATGTCGGCTACCGATGTCACGTTTAACATTGTTTGCTTTTAACTAGACGGACCCATACGCGTTCTCGCAACATAACCGTGCATTTTTAAATTTAAATTATTTTCTTAGTATCTTTAAAAAGTTTGAACTTATAAGAAATTTAATTCGTTATTTGTAAGTTTATTATATGTAAAGTAATGTATCCTATAGATTACATTAGGACATTGACGTGATTTCTGTATGTAAAACATCAATAAAAATGACGAAATATTGTAATATAAATCTTTTACATAAAGATAAAACCAGTATTGAAATTTATGAGAACACATGTTACTCTTATAAAAACTCGTATATTTTATTCTTCGGATATATTCAGCACATCATTCACATATTCATCTCCTTAAAAATTATTTCCAACCGTCAAACACGCTATAACTACTAATTACAAAACAAGAACAAAAAATAACGAAACTCCACACTAGTCGGTGGTGTACACAGTCATAAAGTTGTTCCACCAGAGCTCTAGTCGTGTACATTGTCCATCTGTTGGTCGCAAGCGCGACTCCACACGAAATTACGCAGAAACGTTTCGCCGCCGTATGCTCGTCCGTTCTTTCTCGCGCTCTTCTCGAATGTGTCGTGTGTGCGCGCGCCCGGAACAGTCGGAAAGTCTATTACGCGCGACGTCCGGCGCCGCGAAAAGTTACGGGATGTCCGGCGCCGAAGCGTCGAGAGCGTATGCATTAGTACGCCCAGCCGTGGCGCTTAATGCCTCCCCCGACTCCTCGGCCCACCCGCCGCGCAGCTCGTCCGTTAATTAGAAGGCGCGATTACAATTGCCTCGGTGTCTCTTCTCCCCCGCCCTCTCGTCTCTTCAACCTTTATAGTGCACGTGTACGAGTGTCTGGGCGATAGAGGGAGAGAAGAGAGCTGAACGCCCGCTAGCGGAGATGAATGGAAAAGCCTCGCTCTTGTCCGCGACCCGTTGTTTCTTTCTTCTTTTTCCCGTGCAATCTCCCTTTTTCCAACCCCTCCCACGTCTCGTTGTCGCGACTTTTGTGTTTGTTTTCGGGAAAAATTCAGCGAACAGTCCGAAGTCGTGCGCGCGCGAGTGTGTCTGAGCAAGAGAGGGAAGGGGAGGAGCGCGGCTGTTGTGTATACGCTTGGCGAGCGGCCGCTTCGTTTTGCAGGCCATTATGCGCGGGTTTTCTATACCCCGCCGGCAAGCGAGGCGTTTGATGTCGGCGGGGGAGAAAACACTTTCGACTCAGTTCTCGCGCAAACATCTTGCCGGCGATGTTGACGCTTTAGAAAGGTCGCCGTAATAGCCCTCCCCCCGCCCCGTCGCTAAGTTGTCACACACCACTTCACCTCCAAACGCCTTCTGTCTCTCTTTTCCTTACGCAGCGATGATAAATATTCTCTCTCCATAGCGGCGGTAAAATTTCAGTGAAACGCGAAAATATTTCAAGCTGTTACTTTATCGCCGCGCGAGAGTAGGAGAGTCGTACTTGGAACTTTTTTTTCGTCCTCGTCTCTCATTCTTCTTGGCCAGCAGCAGAAGCAGCTCAACGGGACACGAGACTCGTAAGTCATAGAAAGAAGATTTTCAAGTTGGAGAAAAGTTAAATAAAATTACCATAAGTCGCTCATTTGGCAGCTTTTGACTATAAAATTTCGCCCGGAGCCCTCTCCGCGAGAGGGCGATAATTCACTCCGAGAATTAAAAAATTTCACTCCTCTATACCACAAGGCCTCTCTCTCTCTCTCTCGCTCATTCTCGCAGCATAGTGTTCGCGCAGACTCGCTTGTACAACGGTCGAGGCAAAAAAGCACATTCCAACGCCCTTCCCCTCCTGCCCGTCTTCCCTATCCGCCCATACCTTACTCACCGAAGCAGCAGTCTACACACGCAATTATCTCCAACGGCGATGGCACTGGCGGCTGCGGACAGTCGAGTAGCGCGTAAGGACGTCGCGCGCGCGTCTACTTAGAGAGCCCGCTTAAAAAAGAAAATCTACTTAACGAGTAAGTCTTTCGCGTCGCACGCGCGCGCGGCCAATGACCATTTCTCCCTCGTGCCGGTTTTCGCCCTGACAAAGCCAAGGAACTTCCCGACCAGCCGGATTATTTAATGTCGGGATGGATTCTGTTATTTTCCTGGGCCATGTGGTTCGCCGAAAAGAAAAAGAGAGACAGAAACTTGGTTGCGAACAAAAAATCTTTCTTTATTCTTCATCTTTATCGCAACACAAGAGCCAAAGTTACAAACAATACTTTTCCAAACTAACAATTCCAACGCTGAAATGACAATCTTAAGTTTGAAAAGTTGCTCTAACGCAATTGGGAACTTTAAAAAATTATGATATAAAAAGTAAAAGAAACAACAAAATAAAAAAAGCAAGTACTTACCTGTTTCTATTAAAACTTCTGTATCGTCCGGTCCTCCTGCAGCCCGTAAACATCGCATTATAAGAGTCAATTAATGAACCCCCCGGCATGAGCTCCGTTTCAGCATTAATCATATTCGCCGGGGGCCCGTCCATAAATCTTGGAAAACAATTTTTTCTGCGCGCTTCGAGTCTCCCCCGTACCCTATACCCTATACCATTCGTCGGCGGCGGCGAGTGTCTTTTGGCACGAGATCCAAAAGGACGAGATCTTTTTCTTCCAGCAGCCTCTTCTCTTTTCTCCGCGCCTCCCCAGCAATTCTCGCAATCCTCCCTTTGCTCCGGCCACTGCAGCGTAAAAGAAGTCGCTCTTATATGTTTACGTGTTTTTCGTCATATCGCGAAAGAGCCGAGGCTGTTTCGCTTCCACTCCGCTCTCAACTTGCTCTTCAGACTGAGAAAGTTGGCTTTGAAGAGAAGGAAAGTCCGCTCAAACCGAATCGGCCGCGTCGCTTATATTTTCTATTTGCGCGACCCAAAAACGAGAGCGGAGTATACTCGCTTGGGTGTCCGGTTCGCTCGCATGCGTCGAAAGCGTAAAAAGCCGGGGCGTAAAGTTTGAGCGACGCGTCGCTTGACCAAAAAGCCCGGCGCGACAAGTTTTTCAGGAAAACTGGCCAGAGAGCTCCTGCTGACTGCTGGGCAGATATAGCTGCTTTTAAATTTCATATCTGCGGGACAAATATTTATCGTCGGGCGGAATGTGTGCGCTACGCTCGCTTTGTTTTTCGGCCGCACTACGTCGATTGATCGGCTTTTTCCACTAGTTCTTTGCTGCTCTCTTAGCTTCTTTCGCTTCCTTCTTGGCTTTACGACAAGTTTTGATCGACTGCACCTCGTATTTTTCGGTAATCAATGTTGCTCTCCGTATAAAAGTCAACCAGACAATTCTAGGTTCTTTTTCGGACTTTCTAAAACCGATCGGAGTCAACGTACCGTTATATCACGCTCACTTCTTTATACCGTTAAAACATCACGTTGATCCACATTTCATCATTCTCCTTCCAAAAATCTGCAAATCAAATAGTCACGTAACAAAATGCCTTCACTAATTAAATTCCATTATGCGGCCACGCCTATTAAATTAACAATACAAACTCGGAGTTATGAGAAAATGTGGCACACGTGGAGAGAAAGTACGCGCGGTAGTAGCGCTCTCCTCTTACAATTCGCGCGGAGAAAGTATGTAACGCGCTTAACCTCGTTCGGCTGGCAAACGCGGTCGCATAACGTATATCAAGGCCACTACGGCCGATGACGAAATCTCCCCCAACCCATTCGCATAAAGAACGCGCATTACGCGTGCATACGAGAGCCGCCTCTTGCAATCCCGTGCCATCAGCGAGCGAATAGTGCCCAGTGATATACTAGGCCGAACTATTTCCATTTGGCACTCAACCGTTCCCCCGATATATCCATACCTCCTTTCGACAAATCGACGCATTCGCACAGGGATATTCTCTTTGCCGGCAAAGCCAAATCGATATGAATTATAATGAATCATAATGGATCCATACACCGCGGACTAATAACCGGACCCCGAGCCCGATTCCCCTGTAAAGCCGATGAGAAGCAGCGGGGCGGAGGCGGGGGGATGCTTGAAAGTGGATACGTGGTAACGCCAGTCGGTTGGGGGATTACGTAAAAGAGACTCGCCGTAGCGGCTCCCGCACGTGTGGTGAGCTCTCTTTGCCGGAAATGGAAGCCCATAAAGCGCTGGTGACGCTTTCGATGCGCGATTTACGGGTCTAGAGCCAAGAACGAGAGAGGGAGAGAGGGAGACAGCAGCATTCGGATCATTACGTCTCGTGACAGGCTGGGAGAGCTCGATAATGCACCGAGGCGCCGCCGGTAACAATGGGGGGAGTCCAGGTGTTGCTCCGTTACTACCTCCCTCCCCTAAAATCGCGTGTCTGAAGCGCGTGTACATCCCCTATGCCGACGCACGTGTTTCTCTAGCCCTCCTCGCTCTTGCTCGCCATATGGCATATCGTATATTATGTGTGCCTTTCTTATATGTGCCCAAGACTAGTATTAAGGAGGCGAAATGCGTTTTATGTCGATGCTGTGTACTGTATGTCGACGGTTTTTCTCCTATCGATCGAGATACTTGATGGTTCATTTATCATGCCACGACTGCGAGGGATGCTTTTATTACGATTTCCTTATAGTTTAGGGCTTGTTTAATTCTCCTATTGAGAGATAGCTGAATTTCATAGCAGCGCGATGCGTGTGGTTGGTGGTAACCGAATATCAATAATAATACAATTATGTAAAATAATAATTACCATAATGGCATTTGCAGACTTTAATGCTAGTTATCGTTATCGATTCATCTTCTTCGATCGTCAGCAGGCATTACTCAAATAGTCCAAGTGATCAATACTTAAATTGAGATCGATAAAAGTGATTTATTAGTTAAACATCTGCAAATCTTCTAAAACACACGATAATTCTCGTTTTTATGTTACGTCTCTAGTTTGGCCTTTACGCAATATTCCGAGCGTAAAATAGCGTTAAAAGCAATCCCCTAAAGATCATCATTAACGTCTGGGAAAAAGAGTGGCCGCTCTCTCTCTTGCTCGCTCGGCCGAAGGGTTAAAGCGAAGTTAAAAATACGCCAAGCGGGGGCGCCGCGCACATCAAAGTTCGCGAGAGCCCCGGCTCGGAAAATAAATCTCACGCCATAAGCTCTCTAGCGGCGAGAGATTGATGAGAGAAGATTAACAGGCCCCTGGAGAGAACGAAGAAGAGGAGGGGGAGAAGGGAAGGAGATGCAGAGAGCTGGCCCGGTAAAAATAACGCTGCTGCCGCTGCCGCCGCAAGCGATTAATTTGCGCGTGACCGAAGCATTGACTCCGAAACAAGAAAGAGAGAGAGAGAGAGAGAGAGAGAGAGAGAGAGAGAGAGAGAGAACAATAGGGTAAGAGAGGGTAGATGTAAGGAACCCGGAGGTAAGAGAAGCAGCAAGCCCATAGGTGGTACACCTCAAGGCCGAGTCGAGGAAGTCCGAGAGCGAAAGCGAGAGCTGCAGCGAGGGGGAGCAGTCCGCGTGGGTGGTAACAGCATAGCCACTTGTCCTCTACCATGCGCCAGAGTGTGCGAGCTTGCTCTCTCGCGCGTGTGTGTGTGTACGTATACATGTGGCGGCGAGCTGGCTCAACCGCGCCGTGGTCGGCTGCAAGAATAGGACTCCGGTGAATGAGCGCGAGAGCTGCCGGGGCGAAATAAAGCGGCTATTATTCCGTGCAGTTCGGCCGCACCGGCTGCTGCTGCTGCTGCAGGCCACGAGGGACTACTCGGCCGCGCGATTTGTTTGGAAAGAGGGTTATACACATGGCCAGCGGTGCCGGCGGAGTCCGGAAAATATCGCGGAAACGGGGTCAAGCTGTCGCGCGAGCCGGGAAAAAGGCCTGATTGCCTCGAACTCCTCTCCCACCCCCCGGGGAACTAGCTGTGTACCTCATACCTCGCTCTTGCCACTTTTACCACCCACTCTCTTGTCTCCATTGCACTTTGGCTATTGCCTTGATAACTCTATATCTATGTTTTTTCGTTGTTTGCGGCGCGGTTTTTGTTGCCGTGCCTCTTCTCGACTACCTCTTATCTTTATCACCACTCGAATTTTTTTTTCTGTTCGTCTCCTTTTTTTTCCATTGCTGTTTTTGTTTCACGCGGGGGCCACTTTAAGAGCGTAAAGGTTTTTTTATCGCTTTTTTTTATTTTTTCCTTCGATAGCATAGGTTTTTAATTAAAGCCAGAGCAAGTTTTAATTGTTGCGTGCGGGCACCGACCAGCAGCCCTGTCTCACATATTGATTCTCAAGATTGGTTTTGCCGAACAGGTTACGTGTGTGTGTGTGCATGTGGGCCCGGCTATACCATAGCAGAGCGAGATTGTAACGTGTTGCATTGACAGAAACACTTTATTACGCGCGCGAGGAAAATTGCTTTCGAAATTATTTCTGCCCCTGTAAATACTAATTTTTCTTCCCTCTAACCAGAAACTGGTCTTTCTCTCGCTCTCTCTCCCTATCCTGGACCAGGATATACAAAAATGAAGAAGAAGAAGAAAAAAACATACTCGCGTATAGCTAAATCGAATTGCTGGAAATAATCTTATTACGGATTCTTGTATACGTTTTCGAAATTCAATGCATGCGCGAAGAAGAGACATTCTGAAAAGGAAATCCGAGACATCCTCGCGCGCACGCCTTATATATAAAATCTGTTCGAGACGGTATTTTTTAAAAATAAGAAAAAAAAGGGGGAAAAGGAGCTTGCGACGTAGCAGTCGCAAAGAGTCAAGTTCAAGAAGGCTATCGACTGGTTGTACGTACAAGTTGAAAGCCGTATTGGCTTGGTGTGTGCGGCGGCCGATATACCGTTGCAGCAGCGTCGCCTTTTCTAGTCGCAAAACGAAAACTCGCAGAGTTCCGCGCTCTCGTGTACACACCGGCTCTCTCTGTCTCTCTGCCCGAGACCTTTCCCAATGGATTGCGGTTCTCCTTCTTCGACAGAGAAAGAGAGCGTGTACGAGCGTTTTTCTTGCTCTTGCTTTTTCTCGCTCCCGTATACTCGCCTGCTAACTCTTTTGAACTTGCCAGCGAGTTATCTCTTTCTCTCAACACTTTGCTTTTATTCGTATATTTACAGTCTGCGATCCTCCTCGAGGTTTCTTATATCCAAGTCTTTATTACTTATTGATTTTCAATGGATTACATTGTTTTTATTATATATGTGCGTAACTATATCTAATATATTTTTTGCGATTATTTCCTACCCAATTATACACTTGTACTTAATTAATTTTCGTTTTTCTTCTGTTTCAGGTGAGTAATCGAATTCTATTCAAGCACTTCGATTACGTAAGTCAATCTAAACTTTTCTAAGCGTCTCTATACGTATAAATAAGTATAAGTAAATTTTACTATACTGTATAGGTTTCGGGGGATAGACTCGACATATATTAAATTTTGTTAAACAGTATAGTAAAATTTGAAACTTTTAAATTTTACTCTACCTTATCGCAAACTAAATTCTAAGTACGCATTTACTAACTTATCGCCGCAGAACATTTGATATACAAGTGTGAACAATCATCTTATATATGAACCGTGAAGCCATCCAGGCACGTGCGAGAAGAGTCCAGAAAGTTAGCAACTAATTAAGACTGTCATTAGACACGGTAATTATTGGTCACGTTGGAACTCAGTGTACATAATTTTTAGTATTAACTTACGTGTATTTGTGACAGTCCTTTTTTTAAATTTTACTATACTGATCTAGTAAAATTTCTATCTGCATATTTTTGCTATTCTTCGTAGTAATTTTTCTACAGCAGTATCCCGAACGGAAAATAGTTAGGGCTGTAATGGGGCAAACCCAGGGCCCCTACTCATTGAGGTAGGGCTCCCATTACAGCCCTACTTCCATTTCTGATCGGGATGGTAAAAATTTATTATACATATGGTAAAAAGTATTATACATGTAGTAAAATTCCCCTATACATCGAGTCTGTTCCTAAAAACCTATACAATATAGTAATTTTTACTTATACAAATCTCTACGCGTAACAAAAACGTTGTTCGTTCATAACGTATACGTTACACAAGCTAACGTTATAAAATGATTATTTTTCCATTTGCGAGACTCTATAGCTTGCGGGTACAAGCTTTAAAAACTAATCTAAATTGTACAGCGATAAGCCAATTGCATATGATAGCCGCAAAGTGTATATCCGTTACCGAGCGAGATAAGCTCTCGAGAAAGGGGGGGGGAGAGGGGCGCTCTACACCGTCGTCGTCGTCGGCCATCCGAAATCAAGACAAGCCATTCGAAACGATTCAATCGCGTCCATCCTTGCGTATAGGAAAAGAATCTTGAATTTCGAATTGAATTTCCGTCCCCGCGTGCGCGAAATCGGGAATACAGCGGGAAGGCAGGAGTCGTGTCGGGTGGTAAGACCTGCAGCGGTAGGGGCGGAAGGAAAAAGGGCTTTCTTATAACCCCCCTTCTCTCCTGCTCTTGCGCCTGGCAATTTCCAATGATTGACGTCATAGTCCCAAGCTCGTCCTTCCTCCCTCTACCCGGTCGTCGATGGGTAGCGGCAGCGGCGGCGATAGCACAAGCCACTAGAATGCCAAGTAGATATCGAACAGTTGCAGCAAAGGGGGGAGGGGGAGGAAGAGCGTGTGTATTCGAGCGTTCTCGTCGTCGTCAGGCTGAGCCTCCTCTGGGCCCCGAGCCAGCAGAGAAAAGGCGAATGAATTCGGCGCGCATACCCGTCCCCCCAGCCCCTTTAACATCGAAATCCTCGACCTTCGTTTGGAGAGTTTCGTCTCTCGCAACGTCCCGCGCGCCGGCATTTCAGTTCGATTGATAAGCTCGTTGAAGCGTGTTTTCAGCCGGCGGTTAATCATGTAACTCGATTAAAATTTTTTTTCCTTCGAGACTTACCTAAGGGTATACATCTTCGGTGTGTACCGCTGAGCTATAGCGCTGCTCTCTCTGGCGCGTCGCCGCAGTGGGTCTTGGGTCGCCTTTAACCGCCAGGATAATTAGATTCATAATTCACCGGAGAGGTAAGAATAGCTTCGACAAGCTCTTTACGTGACTCCGCCGGCTCGGCTTGGAATTTCAATGCGGGCCGCGCTTTTATAATTGATTTTTCGATCGAGTGCCAAGTCATAGCTTTTGAAACAATCGCAGCGATTCCGACGTCTCATCTAATTAATTAATTTCGCAACCGGCAAGAAGCGTGGGCGTACGTATATAGACACTAACGGAATACTTTGGCACTTTTTTTCTCATACAACTTCGTACTTGGCGTCTTTATTAAGCCGTAGTCGTTGAATGAACTTTAAATTTTCGCGAAGATCAAAGTTTTGCGGGACGCTAAAGAAAAAGAACGAGAAAGAGAAGAAAAACGCGAATGGATAACCTTCGCGGCTAAGAAAGAGCCTCATTAATCTTGCGATCCTACCGCAAAATAGCCGCATCAAAAGAGCATTAGCAGCACTTTTCACTCTCTTCTCAGCCGAGCTCACGGTGTGTGTGGACACTTCTGCTCTCCGTCGACGACGTGCTGTAAGTTCCCACGGTAAATCGGCAAGCGAAGCTTTCTCGCTCTCTCGGCTTATGGGTACGTGTTTTGCTTAGCTCAGCAGTAGAGCGCGGACGACGTCTCTGTACGCTAGTAGCACACATCTTGTTACCGTTACGTGCATTGCAATATACACTCGGATTGATACGTATGCGCGCAATATCGTTTGCTCTCTCGCGCGCCAGCGACGATGTGTGCGTACAGCCGCTATGCTAGAGCGGGTCTGCAACGCGCAAGAATCGGTAGCAGCCGATTTCTCGGGGCATCCGCGCAGCCATTAATTTCAATGCACCGGCAGGTATAGGGAGAGAAGAGACTGTGCGAGATGCGGCTAACGACCAGGCCCCACCCCCTCCTGCCTTGAGCGCAGTGCGCTTTATAGCGCCGCGCGCATTTATGAAGCGCACCGGGGCTGCTCGTCCTGCCGGCGACGCGACTGCTTCTTCCTCCGAATGAAATTCGAGGCGATTACGGCATGGAGCCAAGCCCTCCCCGCTCACGCGCGGATATATTCTCCTTCTTTTCTTCTGCCTTCGGGCTCTCTCTGCTTTGTACAGATATACCTTAGCAACTTGGTGCTCTACCCGCACGGGTCTATAAGTGTGTTGTGTGGGAATATACAGCAGAGTTGTTTTGATCCAGGGCAGATTTACAGACGAAATAAAAACTTGGATTCTCTTTTTTTTTTAGGTCGAAGAAAGAAAAATTATTGAAAAATAATAAGATCTTTAAGCTTATATTTAATTACCGGCTGTTCTAAGAAGACCTTGGGACACGTCTCTCGCGCCGGGCCAAAGTCTCAATTTACGGGGATATAAAGTATCGGGTAACCCTCCGCAAGGTATTGAATACGGGAAAAAGTTGACAAAACACACTTGGTAGCTGGAGCTTACGCGCATAATGTCTGAATCAGCGGACGAAGGTGTGTGTTTTCAATGAAATTATTATATATGAGAGTCACGTTGCGCGCGCAGTGTGTACGAAAGTATTGCGATTCATTAAATAGAGCGTATTGTTGTGCCCTTGGTGTGCCGTTATCTAAGATTTCGGTACGTATAGTGTTGTAGCGATGAACGAAAAAGAAAAAGAGAGAGGGAAAAATCGCAGGAAATAATTACGTGCCGTATTGTTCGGGGCACGACTATACAGATTATCGTCTTTTAAGCCGTTTAAATTTGCTGGAATGATTACAGTTATTATTCCTTAACAGTAAACGCAGTTAATTAGCGTGCCTAAGTAAGTGTAATTTGATAAAAAAAAAAGAAACATCTCGAATAGTTTCAATATACACCAACTACTCCTTCCCTCTCGAGCTTTTAATCTTAATCTTAATTTACCTAAACAAAAATTCTTCAATATAATATTCAAGCGAACAGGCTTATTCAATACGTCAATTATTTAAAGGCTTTTGCGAGAGGACGATTACATTATAATGCAGCTCGCTCTAGAGCTCTTAACAGGGCTCATTGTTAATCTCGTTCGTTGAAAAACGATAAAGGGCTGCATTAAGAGAGAAAAAGAGAATAGTCTAAAAAAAATAACGCCCGCACGCTGAATGCATGCCAAAAAGTAAATTCGCATTCGCTACTACAAGAGGAGGTGAGACGAAGGCCAACCAAGAGGGAGTGTAGGGAGGGAGATGAAAAGCATAGATTCATTTCGGCCGAGGAGGCATGCGCAGCGTTCTCTCGCACGTGAGCACAAAGACACGCGCGCTCGCACATAAACACGTGGACAGAATGTATGCGGAGCAGGCTAGCAGCAGCCGAGGTATGGCGGGAGGCTGTCTCCTCTACGGCTTCTGCTGCTCCCCACCTCCCTCCCCTTCGATATATTCCTGCGGTGTAATTGACCGCGCCCCTCATTACGCTCTACTCTCTCTCTCTCTATCTCTCTCGGTTCTTTTTGCTCTCTCTTATTCTCCATCTTCCCTTGGCGAGTGCCCCTTCTCTCCGAGGCTGCGCAGAGAAAGAAAGAGCGATAGAGAAGGAGAAAGGATCGGTGAAGGTCGGGGCCGATTTGCATATTCTCGTCGTTATAGGGCGGCAGCTCCTGCTCTCCCTCTCTCTCTTGGTGTGCTAAGCTGGCCGGCTGAGCGCTGCAGAGAGAGGCAGGCACGAACGCCTCGCATTATATGCCGGCGTTTTGTTTACACGCGCGCGCGCCTGGACGCGGCAACGGCAAGAGGGGAGGAGAGGACCGGGGGAGGCAACGAGCTGCTAATTAATCGGCCGGCCTCCCTGGCCCCCCTCTCTACTCCACGCTCGCGTAATTAACGTAGCGCGCTACGTGCCGGGCCCGTGCGCCACTCCCCGGCTGTACACGCTTTTCCTTCAACTTGCGCTTGGCTTCGGTCGAGAGAGCAGTTTTCGCGAATATCTCTCGAGCCTGCCACTCGATTGACTCCGGACTAAGGTGCGCTTCCGTTATCGAGATATACCTATACATGCCAATGCCCTGTGATCTATAGAGCTGCGGTGTTGCTGCTGCAGACACCTGTTGGAGTAGTGCTTTATTCGTTTGTTTATTTATCTTCGACGTTTTGACTTACTTCTTTTTTCTTTTTTGCCCTATTTAATACTTCGGCGTGATCGTTGAATTAATGAATTTTTTGCGACTCAACTCTGCGCGCACCCTTTTTTTCACCTCGACTCATTTCTCTCTCTCTCTCTCTTTCTCTGGAATGTTGTTGCACGGGAAAATACAGTTGATACCTCAGTAAGGCGAGATTGTGATAAGACGCAAATTAATATCATGTTATAGGTTGATTATTTATTCAAGAAAATTATGCACTTAATTGATTGACAAGGAGTAATTAAGGTGCTTCGGTTACGTGTGGCTGACTGAAAAGTTATATATCCTGTGATTTGTTTATATTAATGATCAATGTTAAATTGCGTTAGATTTTTAATAAAAAAATTTGAAACAAGAAAATTGAAAAAAAAATATTGGAATCGAGATATTCGAAAGCACAAGTTACAATAACGACGCGCGAATATCCATTTATCGTGCCGGCGAAATAGTTCGAAATGATAGAATTGATTCGCTTCGTCATTTGTCATTTTTAATCCTGAAAAAAAAAATAAAAAATTGCAATTTATGAAATGAGTTCAAACGTACAAAGTTTAACCTTTTATCAATCATCAGTTCCCGCTTGCCGAGTGGCATTCTTTTTTTCCCCCAACGAGCAACGCTTTGCCACATTCCATTCGTTATCAGCTGTGCGTGTCGATTTCTGACTCGACAAGCGCGCCCCGGGATTCGAGCAGCGCTGAAAATTTAGCCTCCCTTCCCCAAAAAATGAATTGCCCATTAAATAACGCTCTTTCGACGTCTCTTCCAATTAAATGAATCATATTTTCGCGCAATTTAAAAAATAGCGCAAATCTCGCAGGCAATAATTCACGTAGCTTGGATTATTGAAACCGTATTATAGAAAAAACCTGTTGGAACCAATTACATCGAAAAATTCGTAAAAAAGAAAACAACGAAAAACCAAAAACGGGACACGCAACGTCGGTAATAAAGCCAGCTCGGCGAGTAGTGTTCAAACGAGTTTAAGCCCATATAACGCGGTGGAGGCTGTTATACGCGACACAAAGAGAGGCAGCGACATCAGCAGTCACGGAGAGCTGGCGCAAGAAGTCAGCCTGCTGCGGTGTATAATCTAAGCGAAGGTGGCCGGTTTGCGGCTAACTAGAGCGTGAAGCATAAGTAAGTTAGCGCTGCCGCTAAGATCGAGCCCCGTCGACGACGCTGCTGAGGAGAGAGAGCCGGTTTATTCAGCGCGCGAAAACTCGCCCACGCTCCGCACCATCCGCTGAGTACACATAGTGCGAGAGAGAGAGAGAGGGAGCGATTTCGTCCGCCTAAGCCGCTCGGCCGAACTTGCCCGTCAAAGACTTTTTGCGGCCGACGAAAGCTCGGTCTACTTCCCCTATAGCCGCCGCTGCTGGCGCGTACGCGACTCTGCTCTCTCGCTTGCCCCTTTTTCTCTTCTCTTGGCAAAGCGCGCGTAGTAGGGCCCTTTTCTTTTTATCGCCCGCGCTCACTTTCTTTGCCCCGAACTTGCGGAGTCGCCTTGGCTGTTGCTGCTGCGGCGGCTTTTTCTACATAAGCTGACTTGTTGGCCCTTTTTCCTTTTCTTAGCAGCTCCTTTTTGCCGGTGCGCTCTTTCAAACCCCCCCCCCCCCCCTTCTTCTTTCTCGTGCGGCTACGCGTGCGTGCCGCGGCTGAATAGACAATTCCTATAAATTTACAACGGTTTATCATAGCGCAGCAAGAGAGAGAGGGCAACTTCATTCAGAGAGCGCTATGTACATAAGCCCAAGTTATATACATATTTGAGCTACGACCAAGATGAGGGATATGTACAAGAGACGTTATAATCCGAGCTGTCGGATTCGTAGTCACGAACATTCGTCGTCACCAAGTCTCGCTCGTCGCATAACCACGAATATTCTCTTTAATCGTACACCCTAAGCTCATACTTTTATAAACCAGACAGAGATAGAGAGAGACTTTCCTTCGCTTCTCTCATTCACAAAGGCATCGAGAAAGGTCGCTAAGCGCGCTCCAGTTGCGTTGCCGGTGCTCTCTCCTCAGCGAATTCCACGCACTTGGCGCTCCCCCCCCCCCATCCCGCTCGCCATTCCGCTCTACCTACGCGCTCCCGGTATACTCTTTCATTCAGCCAACATAAACGCTCGCTCTCGGGTCCAGCTTTCTTCCTCTCAATTCACACGGATCGACCTGGAGGCTCTCTCTCCCTGGCGATTCAGCGGCGCTAGCCCCCCACCCCTCCGACGTGAAAAAGAAAAACGTTCTTTTCAGCTCCACCCCCGTCTCCCTCCTAAAGCTACGGCTTGGGCGCAGTGCACCAAGCACAAAAGCAGGGCCAGCTCGGAAAGGCGAAGAACTGCGAGGAGGCGAGCGGGGGAGACGGTATGGAGAGCCTAGCGCACACACACACGGCGGTAGATGCCCGTCTACCCGCGAAGAAAGAAGCCCCTGCCAGAGGCTCGTATTTTTTTCATTAATCCGTCGGGAGGGTCTCCTCCTCCTCTCGCCGGGCCGACACACAGCGCGGAAAGAGTTGAGGAGGAAAAGAAGGTATAGAGAGTGGAAAGAGCGAAAGCGCCTCGAGCTCTGCTGGCGCAAGGCCCGACGACGACGAGGTGGGGGGGGGAGGCTAAGGCGGGAGAGATAATGCACCGGCGGCGCTCGCGCTGCGGCGTAGAGTCGAAGGGAAATAGACGCGACGAAGAGCCGGAGACGATGTGCTGCTTCTGCTGGCCGCGCCGAGGATATTGCCGACGAGAGAGAGAGTCGGGGGGAAAAAATGGAGAAGACGGGCGACGCAGACGAGGCCCGACGGCTAAGGTGCTGCTGCTGGAGGGAGGCTTTGAGAACAGTGCGCGCAACAATATCAGTCGGAGAGGAGAATTGAATGCCGCCTCGGGGGCCCGAGTAGCGCCGGCTCTCTCTTTCGCTCGCGAGTACCACCCCTGGCCCCCGGTATATGCGCCTATGTGTAGCGACGTAAGAGAAAAGTACTGGGAAGTGGGGGAGAGAGCACTTGGCGCAAGAGCAGTGCTCGTTTGCAATTTCGTCTAGGCGACGCTGGCTCCCGACACACACGTGCACGCGTATAAGAGGGTGTACGTGCGGGCTGTCTAACGACGCGGCCGCTGCCGCCGCGGGGCTCTGCGGTCTACTTGCGCCGCTTAATGCGCGCCCGTGGATTAAGAGCGTATCAAGTCGCGGCGGCGGCGGCAAGTCCCTCTCCTCCTCGCGTGTGCGCGCCGGCAAGTCTCGAGCGCGCTTGGGACTATACGCACCGCTGCTGCTTTGTTTGCGCACACTGACGATAGCGCCGAGATTAAGTGCCGCTCTTTCTATCTCTCTTTCTCTCTCTTGACGCTCCTTTCCTGTGCGCTGCCGCTCAAGAGAGAGAGGAGAGACCCGTACGGAAGTGCGTGACTGCGCTCTGTCATTTATACACGCTGGGAGGGGTGGGGGGAACTTTGCTTTTTAACCGGGAGTCCCGAGGAACGCCAGCGCAGAGATAACTGTAAAGACGTAATCGTCGTAATCGCGCGCTCGTCGAAAACGCGACGTCACGGGCTTTTCGACTTTTACGGAAGTTGATAAACACTCTACTGTCTTCTGTAGTGCCTTGTTCTGAGGAATTAAGTGCGCGCGTACTCTTGAAAATATTTACTTTTCCACTCTGTATGGTCGCCGGATATTTTCTTTGGAAAGTATTGCTCCCGCGTTCGCTGCTTATACGACTAGGCTGTTGTCTAGATAACATAAGAAGTTTGAAAAGTCATGCGACCGTGTCATATGCACCATGTCATTTCTTATGAGCCGCGGCAGCGTTATTTTCGCTCTTAGTTATCCCTTTGCATTTTATGCGTATCTCGATGTTAGCCAATGGTACTTACTCTCTCTCCCATACACATATATTATTGATTCGAGTTGAGCGCGATCAGAGATTAGCAACTGGTTTTTCCTCGCGATCATTGTGATGCAGCGGCTTTATGCGCGTACTTTAATATTCCATTCATCTACTTATGCATGCATAAAGTTTATAGAAAAAATAAACCATTGCTTTGCGCAAGTACATCAATTTTTATCGAATTCATATCGAAAGTTTATGAAAAGAGTCGCACTTTATTTATTCCATCTTGATTTACGAGCTCGATGTATCAATTATTCAATCAAATCACCGTCGTATTCTCGACTTTTACTCTCCAGTACCATTAGAGAGGTAGCACTTTGGCATAAAATAGTACAACAGTTTCAAATAGACAATAAACCATTGCCAGCAATCAAAATCGACGTGGGTCCCGAGAGCTTCGCCGACGAAGCCAAGGACACCAGACACCTCATTACCAAAAAGCTTCGCCCGCCGCAGACGCCGTTGTGAATATGAAAAGCCCTTTCTCCAGGACACGAGGAGCAGTAGAATAAAGTCCGAAAACAGCGAAGGTACAAGAGGAAGAGAGAGAGAGAGAGGGAGATTGCCCGGGAAAACCTTTTCCTCGCTGAATTTCCCCCCACTTAGGCGTGTGAAGCGTGTGAAATGCGGAAGGGACCGTAAGACTAGCGTCGGCAGCTATGCCGTGCGCCCGTTTCAGCCCTCCAGTCGTGCATAGGGCGACCGCACACGTGCGCTGCGGCGAACGGGGGAAGAGGGGGAGGCACGCGCCCACGTCAGCGCGTCTCGGCTCCCTCTCTCTCGGGATGAATTTTTGCGATATGACAGATCAAATATTGTCGAGGTTCGTTGGAGAAGGAGCGAGAAAAGAAGGGGGAGGGCCAACAACTCCGCATGTGTCAGCGTATACGTATGTGTGTGTGAAGTCGGAGGTGGCGTACAGCCAGCTGAGAAGTGTCCCCGTGCGCGCTATTCGGACAGATGGTTCGTTGCGCGCTCTGGCTCGTAAACGGCTCCCGTCAAAAGCTAAAGGTACGCGGGACCCCTTGCGATGAGGAAAACGACCGGGATTGGAGACCGGAGGGGGATTGGAGCATAGGCAGTAGTTGCAGGAGGAGACTGCAGCGTGCCGAATGCACCGATTCGGCAGATGTCGAGCACGTTCGCTAGCCGTTTTTATATTGCCTCTTTTCTATCCACAGACTCGTGTGTGTGTAGGTATGTGTAGCTTTGAAGCGAGAAAGCGAGAGCATCGAACGACGAATTCTTCAAGTCAAGTCCAGCTGCTTCTTTATTCTAGAATTTTAATTGCGCTACAGCGCAGTGGAGCGCGTACCTTTTTTTCTTTATCATGCTTTTACGAGAGTAAGCTCTCTCGGCTTTGTAATCCGACGCCTGATCGACTTCTTTTCTCGATCGGCTTGCTTGTTTCTTGACGTCACTATGGCAATGAAGGGAGTAATGTCTCGCTGCCGTCATGTATAGTCTTTCGAATCCAAAAGTCAAGTATTTAAACACGCCGGTAGGCAAGTATGACCTCCAGACATCCCCAGAGGAGCAGGATAAAGGGCTGTCACGTCTTTCGCGCAATTTTTGACGAGAATCACGCCTGCCGGCTGCTGTGGCTAAATTGAAATCCCCGCTCGGCCGGCAAGCGCCGCCGGCGAGACATAGCGGCTTGAGGGGCAATAGCGGGCGTCGCGCGAAGAATAATGTTTTCCGGGCGCGGCAATGGCAGTGGACCCGCTCTTTCCTCCTTTTTCATCGCTGCTGCTGCAGTCGTAGCAGCAGCAGCAGTCGAGAGAGCAAACTGAATATTCCGCTTGGCTTTCGGCGCGCTCTCCGTGTATATCCGAACACGACGAGGCTCGCTCTCTCTCTCAGGCCGCCGCAGAGAGAAGGGTTTATTCGATATTCTCCGAGCGCTCCTCCCGGAGCAAGATGTGTGCCTTTTCTCTCTCACTCCCACCCTCGAACCCTTCCACTCCCCATGCGCACCACTAGCGTACGTACGAGCTTTCCAATCCCGACGAATTGACTCTGTGCGGCAACGGCGACGACTGTACCGTCAGAGGGGCATGGGGGGATGCACGTTTTTGCCCCCTCTGCTCTGTCGTGTTTTCCTTGCCGATTTCCTTTTGCATTTTCTACGCCGTATGCTTTGTATGCACGCCGTGTGGCAATTCCCTCTCTCTCTCTCTCTTTTCTCTCTGCTTTCGTTCAACGGTCCACTTTTGGCTGTTGGCGAAAACGATAAATTGCCGACTGCTGCTGCTGCCGCCTCGTTTATTCTTCAAATTCGCTAGCGTTGCGACGACGACTGCCGCGCCGGCGTTGTACACGCACAGCCTACCTTACAATTCAGATCGGCATTTTTCGTAAAACAAATTGTTTTCAATTGAAGACAACGCGCTGTATAACTAAAGCGCCGGTTAAACGGATTATACACACCGACACTTTCGACGCGCAAAAACAAGAGCGACCTTGCGGTTTTCATCTCCCTTTTTCTCTCTTCATTCGTTGGCCACACACGTTTGGCAGTATACGTACTGCACATCCCCGCTGTTACACACTCTCTTTCTGATCTTTTCACCTCCAACGAAAGAAAGTCTACCTTTGAGTTTCTCTCGGCAATTCACGAACAGCTGCTTTTTATGGATTAACGATGCAACTCGGCCTATAGTAGTCTATATGGATGCATCCCGGTAAAATCGAGTTTAAGCCGAGTTGCTCTCGGCATTAGACTGACCAGCTCTTATTTACCCATCCGCATTTCTTTCCGATTGGATGGGCAATCCGGAGACCGGTAAACCTTTTCTTTTCGGTTAACCGTGTGTGTGTATGCGAGCCGTTGTTCAAATAACATTTTTCCACGACACTGCTTTTGGAAGCTCCTAGTCTCTTCTTTTTTCATGCCGTGATCCTTGTGCTGTTCAAAGTATACTTTGGATTTTTCTTTCTTTGTAAATCTTTTGCTTCCGTTTTTGCTTCACATTATTATATTTCTCCGGGTTGTCCCCGTTGATGAAATTCACTTTTTCCATAGCCAGCACCCCATTTATTTTCTATTGAGCTTAGAATGTACAACCACACACTAAAGAAATATTCACATCCAAATATTTTTTTGAAAATCCCATTTCGAAAAAAAAATCCAAAAAATGTCGAGCTCTACTCTCTCAAGCGCTGTATATAAATAAACCTGAATTTTTATGAAAAATCATCCGATTTCCCGGTAAATAAATCATTCTCAACGAGCTTGTAAAGATATTCGCGAACAGGCGCGGGCTAAAAAGAAACTGAACCAGCGAATCGACCCAAATCTTTATAGCCAGGCGAGATATATAAAAACGAAAGAAAGACAAAAAAACATCGCGAAAGAGAGCCGTGAAACTCGTAATCCGTCGGTATAGAAGCAGCCTTAGTCTCTCGCCGCGTCCGAGAGGCTCTACATGTATCGCTGCGCTCTTAGCCCGATATCGTTCCTTTTTTTGCCACTACAGCCTACACTGCACTCCGGCTGCTGCGCCGGCCCGATATATTCGTAATTTCTTCTTTCGAGAAACTCGTAAAAAGCCCCTCTCGCGGCCGCCAAGTAGAGTTCGGTTTTCGCAGTAAAACCCCAAAGTGCGCCGGCCGATAATCACTTTGCCGCCTCCGTCTCTATCCGGCGTGCCGCCAAAGACTTTCTCATTTAGTCCTCGTGTAATCCGCCATTCGCAGAAGGTCACGGACTTACTTTTTATCGTTTGAGCTCGTCTTTTTCTCTTCTCCTCCCCCCCCCCCTGTCCCTGACATTTCAGTTTCTCATTGCATTTACAACTTCTTCGACCTCCTCTCTTCCTCGATGCTTCTCTCTTTTTGTCTTCCACTTTCGCCGTTTTATTGTCGCCTCGTCGCGTCCCCTTTACACTCGCAATTCCACTTTTAGGAGAAGAGCTTCGTAGAGTTGACGAGAGAGAATGAGCGAGGGTACTTGGCATGCTTACCACGGAATACGTTCGATTTTTTATGGACACCTGTATTATTTTGTACTCTCTACCGATTGAAATTTGACCAATCAAACTAGCAGTAAAGTCCAATACTACCGTCTCATTTTCGGAACCAAGTAGCCTCAAAAATGTCTCTATGACACACTTAATTCGTCTTGTCACTACTTAATTTCCTGGAAAATTCCTAGCAAAGTTCTGATCAATAGATACTCCATAGATCTCCAGCACCGCAGCCTGTTTTCTGCCTACAACGTCAATCGATAAAAGAAATGCAGCATCTCGAGAGCAAAACGGAAAAACGCAGCTCAGACGAAGGAGGCAGAAAAAAGTTCGAGGAGGGACAAAGAGGATTTGGAGGACGAACTTCTGGGCGCATTATTGCCCTCGAAGCCGCGCGCACGTTATCGAAAAGCTTCAGTATGTGTGTATGCGTCCGAACGGCGACGGCAGCCACTTGAGAAGCAGCAGGCAGTACAGTGGCTCGTATACGCGGGAAAAAGAGAAGACGTCCTCGGATCCGCTTTGCATTGCGCCGCGGCCGCCGTTGCTGCTCTCTGCACGTGCGCGCATAATGACGCGACAGCAGATGCGCGCTATGCCGTCCGAGAGTGGGCACACACGCGATTGCCCGTAAACACAGACTCGTTAAAAGCCAAGAAAGCACCGCACTGCCACCCCCTCCCGTATTCGCCTTTTTTTCTTCGGCTATTTTTTCCGATTTCCATTCCGACTTAATTTTCAATTTTCCTCTGCTGCTCTTATATGGCCCTTTTTCTTTTTGTTAATTTTGTTTGTTTACGCGTGTACGCGTTTATTTCTACTTTTGCGCGAATTTAAGGGCTATTTGCGCAATGGGTGTATTTCTGTTTGGCTCATAAGTACAGTGAAAACGTTGGTTATTCTCGTTAGGCGAGTTTTATTGATGATTCTTGGCAAGCTTATTCAGCGGCGAAGATTTTTTAAAGCCCGACTTTCCTTATGAGCTGCCGACTAAATTGCGCACGCGTTTATATAAATTATAACTGCGCGGTAAAATGAACGAACGAGACCGTCTTTTGTTTCACATTTTTTTTTTAATTTTTCGACTCTTTTCTTTTTAAGCACAATATACAAAAGCTCTATAAACGAATCGAACCTAAATCGTCGGTATTTCGCGGCCGTGCGTATAAAAAATGATTTCAATATCCAGAGCACGCGCAATAATTTCAGGGGATAGCTCTATTCATTGCCGAAGTACAACAAAAGCGACACGCCAGCCAAGCCCTCTCTCTCTCTGTCTCTTTCGACCATACTCCCACTAACCATTGCCATAGAGCCGTAGCGGCTGCAGCCCACTCGAAATAAATTCCCTAGACTTTCGGCTTGGCAGCGATTCACAATTCACGCGCGGCCACCCGAAACATAAGGCGCTGCCGCCAGCGGCAAGAGAGCTTTCTCTCTCTCTCGGAAGGGGCGTATTTGTGTCTGCGTGTGTGCAGTTGGCTCTCGTTGTGCCCGTGGCGCTGGAGTTTGTATCGTCGAAAAAAAAAAATCAGCGAGCGCTGCGAAAATCCACCTCTTACGCTGCCGGCGGCGATGGCCATGTAAATTCGCCACTGCCGATGGCAGTAGCGGCAGCAGTTCTTCCTGCTTTCTTTTTACCTCGCCCACGAGGGCAGTCAGGTGCAGCAGTCCCGAGGAGACCAGGCCGCCTTCCAGCAGCAGGCAGCAGTAACCCATTGTCCTCGACGTGTCGGCGGCGGAGCAGCCGAAAACTGCGCTCGCGCGCTCTTTACGACAAAAGACCTCGCGCCCGGGAGCCCGCACATATGTAATAACGCCCCCCTTTTGCCCACCTCCGTCCCTTTCACTCTCTCTCTCTTTCTCGTTTTCACTTCCTCCCCCCGGTTGGTCCTACTGCGAGCTTTCGAGTTGCGGCTCTGTGGCAACGCCGGGCGCGCTTTGTACTGCGCACTTCGGCCCATTGTACACCACATTATTGCAACTAAATTATCGGTTATGTACGTATTCCGCTCCGTACCCCCCCTCCCTCTCTTTTCTCCTATTCAATTACAATTGAAGAGCTACTCTGAAAGGGGGTGAGAAGAGATCGGGGGAGGGCTGGATAGGGTGAGGTCCAAGCGTGCAAGTATTCGTGGAATTCGACGAGTCGTGCGTTGGCTCTCTCTCTCTCTCTCTCTCTCTCTCTCTCTCTCTCTCTCTCGCGAGCACTCCTCCTAGGAATACTAACGAAGCTCGCTTTGGTGATGTGTACAAAAGCAACGCGGACGGGCTAATGATTTTATTAAAAATATTCTGCTGATGTATGTGTACATATGGATCATACTTACATAATTTTTACCACCAGGGGCATATACAAATTTTAGTCGGCAAAACCGGTTTCGCTCAACTAGAACGTAATGTCCAAAAAGAGACCAAAGTTACACTCGTATATACCAATTTTCAGCTCGAAAGATTTTTTTTCTCTCCCAAAATTTCGCTCCGTAAAACATAAACGATTATTGTGCGAACACGGTTTGCGTGAGGCCGCAAGCTTTTTAATTTAACAACGCTCCGCTTGATTCCAAAATAACACTCGTCAAAAAGGCCAACCACCTGGCAAAATCCTCTACAACTCGTTCGCCAGCTTTTTTCTCTCTCTCTCACATATACGCACTCGAGATCTCTGTGTTTAGCCTGCCCATTGCTGGATATACTCTCTCGCTTGACGAACCGCCCGTAAAATCGGTTTTCGCACGTTTTTGAAAAAAAAATAGGAAAAAAACATAAAATAAACGAGAAAATAAATCGCACGCGCGCGTGATGCGCTCTTGGTGCGTGCGAATGCGCGTTGCGTTTTATAACTCTCATGCGCGAATGTGCAGCCAACCTGCTACTAGTTTGAATGAGCTATGCTTATGAGGGGGTGGGAGAGGATGAACTGCCGGTGACATAGACATTTGGACACTTATGGCTTGATAAATGGAAATGGCTCCCGTCGCGAGCTTGCATATTTTGCTTGAGCACAGAGTTGTACGTGTGTGTATAAGCTTGGGCTTATTATGAGAAGCCTGCCTATGTACAAGGCCAGGCTGTAATAAAATGGAGAAATCGTGCATTGCGCGAAAAATGTTGAATATCACGATAATAACGACGAACAGGCTTGGACGGGTGGAGGCACATCGTTTTGGTCCCGGGTAGTAAATTATTGTCATATCCCTGGGAAAATGTAACGCAAAAACAATATGAGAAAACAAAAGATGCGTATACAGCAGACATGCGTACAACTCTCGGCTACATCCTAATTATCTTCCGCATAAATTAATCAAAATGTAAATCACTGGCGACGATAAAATCGACGTTTCATCAAAGCTGGTCCCCTTCCCTCCTTGCTGTGTCCTCTTCCCGTTTCAGCTCCCCTCGTTCTACTACCCTCGTAAATTTGTCGAGCGCTCATTAATTACAGAATCGTCAACGCAGCTCGAGGAATCGGGTTTCCCAATCTACACCCGAAAAAACGAAGACACAAAAAGGCAAGCATAGTCGCCGCTGCCGTCGTCGTCGTCTTCGCTCCAAAACCGGGTCGGCGAATCAATCACTTCTGCGATCAACGACCTTCCGGCATTGGCTCTTCCTTCGTTTTCTCCCTCTTGGCTTCCCTCGCTCTGACTCGATCGCGTTGTTTTTATCTTTATCAGACTTCTCGCATACATATATGCATATACCCATAGACAGGAGTCGTATTACCGAATATCCGAGGGGGAGGAGAACGGATCGATCCAGAACGGCCTATAGCCTTGTGACGGGCCGATTTGCCTCAAGGCTTGTTAATCATTATGCGTAATTAGTCGCGAGAGGGACGAACAGTTGCAGAGCAATCGATAGAAAGGAAGGGGGAGGGCTAGAGTATGGGGGGGGGGGTGGATTTGCGTTTCGGGGACGCTCGAGCGCCTGTCAGCCAGATTCTCGTCCCGGCAGCAAACTACGAGGACCCCCCCCCCGTTTGCCGGTAGCAGCTCTCTCGATCGGCGGTTACGGTCACGCGAGATGCGTGCTCGCCGGGCGATACATCGAGCCCTCCGGATCGTAGGCCTGGCACACTCTGTCTCGTGTGTGTATGTTGAGCCTCCGCTAGCACGCGCGTTCCATTGCAATTTGAGGCTGAGCCTACGCCCCGGGGGGAGCTGCCGCCGCATCACCCCCGTCCCTCAGGCAGAAGGCCCCCCGGAGAAAGTGATTGATTGCCATCGCGCGACCTGTGGCAACGGCGCGCGGTGGTCTCTCGCGTCGCGCGATTTTTGCGACGAGATAGCCCTGTGATTTTGAATAAATTAAATCGCGGTGACACTCCCTTGCGCGCCCCCTTTAGCTGAACTCGTGTCTTTTAATGGGAAAATAAATAGACTTGGCGCTAAAGTTTGTTGTTGTTGTTTCTGGGGTTATAGTTAGTAGTCTTGTAGCAGAGAAGATTTAAATTAGATTTAAAGACGTAAAATTAAGAAAATGATGATTAATGTATACAATTTGTTTATCTTGAATAACATTGTATTGTTTGTTTAACAAAATTATTTTTTTTTTCAGGTGAGTAATGATCTCTGTACATATAAAAGCTACATCAACGTTTTTCGTGAATAATTTTGCAGAAAAATTCATTTGATTTGACCATCATTTTCAAATTGTTTCCTCTACAACTTTGCACAACTTTATCGTTAAAAGTAACAAAAAAGTAAGAGTTAACAAGCGGACAAGTATAGAGGTGAAAGAAGCTCTAAACGAAGCGACGTTGCAAAAACGCGACATGCGTCGCAAACGAGCCACACCACTGAAACGACAGATAATCGATATGCACAAGTTGCCATCGGTCCGCGTTCGATGATATCGATTAGCGAATTAGTTGGGGAGGGGGGGGGTGCATGTGTGCGCGCGAGCACACCTGTGCCTCTGTCCGGCTCATCATTACAGATAGAGCAAGGCTAGTGCCGGGACGCGACGGGAGATTTTGATTGATTATTGACGCGTAGCTCAGCGAATCTCACCGGTTGACTCTCTTTCCGGGGACATATCGCTGCTACCAACTGCCTTGTGTAAGATTGGTTCGTTCGGCAAGCCTAAAACCCGGATTGAAAAACGTCGGGCGTTTTTTATGGGTTTTTTGCACTGTCAACGCTTGGTTATCGACGTGCACGTATATATACGGTACAGCTGCTGGGCTTCGATAAGTCGATAACAAAATGAAGCAAACAGCAGACGAATGTAGTGGAGGACCAAAAAAATTGGAGGCCAGTCTTTGAGTTTTAGCTTCTGCCGGCTGGGTTAACCACATTCATAAAGTACATCGCTCTGCGTGTTATTACTTTTCAATTTGAATATCAAAGCAGTTGTAAAACATTATGGTGATCGTAATAGTAATCATTTTCTACTGTATTCTGTCAAGTTTGAGTCAGACCGTATATTAAACGCCGCTGCTGAAATACATAAAATTTCTTTAGCAATAAACAAATTCTAGCATCTGTTTTGATATTTCGTTCTCATTTCTTCTTCCTCTTACAATGAACAGCCACGTTTTTCCAATAAACTAATACGCATCTATACAAACCGTATGACTCGAACCCAGGAATGAGTAGCCAAACTCGTAGGATGATAAAACCGCAGCACCACAGGGCCGTTAACGTTTATTTATTCAATTAAACGATACCTGTAAAGTTTCGCGCTTAGCCCTCCTCCTCCCTATAGTCGCTGGGGGTGAGTTTGTTTACCGGGGCGTGTGCGAGCGCGGCCGGCGCAGCGGCAGCAGCAAATCAAACCCGATCGGCAGCGATTGCGATTCGATCCATCTTTCAAGCCGACGGGCGCCAGCCAGCCAACGCGCCCCTGATAATTCGCGTTTGTTTTGATAACGGGCTTTATCGTTCGGGCTCTCTCTCCTGCAGTATCGCTATACCGGCAGCGATAAATCGTGTCCGATCCGGCCTCTCTCTCTCTCTCTCGCAAGCATATGTATATAACCGTACAAAGCTACCGGAGAGAGCTGGCGCGCGTCTCGCGTGGAAAATCGAACGGCTTTCTGAATCGAATCAGCCCGGAGTACTGGAAATTGTGTAATCGCGTCGTTGGACGCCGGGACAGTCGTATGCGAAGAGAACCACCCCCGACCTCCTCGTTTCACCATGTTTAAATTGAGATTTGAATTTAAATGCAAGCGCGGCGCAAGGTGATTAGGTATCCGAACGTGCGCTTGCCTCCCTGTCCCATCTCGTTTCTCGATCTCTTTACGCGGCCGCGCATGGACTTGCCGAGTGAGGGGGGAGAGGTCCCTTTGAGTGTGCTCCGCTCTCCTACCGGGCGCACAGTCTTTTTTACCCCGGCCAAATTGGAGCAGCTCTATTTAAATGCGCTTTATATTTGCTCGGCTTTGGTTTCCTCTGCTTTTCGAGTATAAATTTTAATGAGGAATTCCAGCTTGGCTTTTCCTTTTCTTCGCTGTTTTTTTTTCATTCGCCAAGACCCCCCCCCCCGTCACACACTCTAAATCAGCTTGATGAAAATGCATTTGAAATTGGAGACAGCTGGTTTGCTCCTGCTTGAGAGGGGAACGAGGCAATGGTACAGCTCGGCACACAGTGGATTAAACGCTGAAATTTCGCAGGCTCTCGAATTACATCGGTCAACTTTTTCTAATTTATACATGTGCGCGCACTCGCGCGCATTAATTAAGCGTATATGACTTTGGCCAAAAAGCTACCGGGATCTATTACTCGGCGCAATTTTCGGCTAATGCGGAAACTGGTACAGCAGAGCGCCGCCAGGAGAAATTACGAAATCCCACCAGGCAATCTCTCCTCTCGCTCGGACCGGCTCTACTGCCGTTAATTCCTCTACACAATCCATCAGGATTCTCCACTGGGGCAATCGAAAATATACCGGGTTAAATGATAAAAGAAAAACGCGGCACACGCAACGGCAGCGCAAGCTCGACTCCCCCGGCTTACGTGCGCCCACAAATTAAGAGCTCTTGGGGAAAAGCCAGATAATTCGCCCGTCCATTTTTCAGATAAATCGCGGCGCACACGTTCGTCCGGTGTATACGGAATGCAAGCCCCTCTCTTGCACTTCTGTTTCCACGCTATTGCACACCGGTAACCGTGCGCTCGTTGTGCAAGCCTCCTGGGTATCTCTCTCTACTCGGCCCAGCTGCGGACCTCACAGATCTTTGTCGAGATGTATCTCTCTCTCTCTCTCTCTCGCTCTTTACCCCATCGCAGCTCTCTATCTGCTTTGTACATTGTCGCGCGGCGATTCGCAAAATTATTAGCCCGTACACATTGGCCCGCCGCGTTGCGCTACGCACAAAGGCTGATAATTAAAGGATTTTTCGACGGTACAGAGAGAATTGCCTGGGAGGATATTACGCTTTCTCACTGCGGCGATTCGAGACGCGTGTTTTATCGTCCGGCAAATTTGCCAAAAGCTATATTTGATTCCCGCTAATGCATTACAAACAAATCTTCCGCCGAGATAATTTCGATTTTAATTAACATTCGATTTCTCTCTCTCTCTCTCTCCGCCTTAATCGAAAGCGAATTATGGAACAAATTGCGATTTCGCAAAGGTGCATCATTTCACAGGTATGCGCGTTTCAGCTCATTATCACTCTCCGTGTTATCCGACCGAGAGAGCAAATATTTTCATTGCAACTCGATAAACCTCTCCACGCTCAACCATAGACCGGTAGATGAAAAAAAAAACGAGGAAAAACAATAACTCGCAGCTCCTGACAGCGAGGGGAGGGGGGTGGAGAGTGTATACACCTGCACGTAGTGGTCACGCTCTCGCGATGATGCATATACCCCCTTGCGCAGCCGTCCGACTTTTCCCGGCAGGCGCTTTCAACCCCATTTTTTCATCTCCCCGCTTCTCGCATCCCTTCGGCCGGCTGCTCTCCGCTCGCTCTGTGTTTTTGCATATGTTTGCACTTAACGCCGCGTGGGAGTGTCGCGCCTGACGAGGGTGAGAGAAATTCCGCGCGCGACCAAGCTAATCCCTCGGCCGAAATTGCGAAGGTCGGCGTCCAGTGAAGCCCCCTCCCGGATAATCCCTTGGCGGGGGAGACTGGTCTACGATAATTTTTAATTCCGCCCGTCGCCAATTATTTTTTAAGAGCCTTCCCCTAATAATTTCCAGTTAATTTGCGCGTCATTGAAATAAATTTCGCCAGGCGTCCTAGTGCGCGAGGAGCCAACGACACGATGCCCCCCCTGCGTGTTTTCCCTCTCTCCGATCTTTTGTGCGCCGCCGCGTAGATGTGCGTAATTAGCAACGTAATTTACGTACTCGAAATAATTTCCGAGCTAATTAATGCGACGCGTGCCCGGCAGCCGGGTAAATAATAAATTGACCTACTCGATTCGCCTTATAATCCGTTCGACAATATAGCGATAATATAATGGCAAAAGATACACTGTAGGCTCTGTTATGGGATATTTTGTTTCGGCTGATCATGCTTTATTTATGACTTTTTTTGCCTTCGAATAATATCAATTATGAAATATTCGCGGATGTTTGGAGAAACAGGAGTACGCTCGCATGGTATTATAACAATTTTTTTTATTTTTAATGAAATTCTAAAATAACTCGAATTACTTGAAATTTAATTTAGAAGCTCGCACGCGCGTATTCAATGAACGACGAAATAACGCGCGCGAAAAATATATTATAAATCACGAATCGTCCGCCTACACGTGCAAATTCCATTCGCCGAATATTTTTAAACATATAGCACTACCGCAAATACCAAGCGTGAAAACAGAATATACGCAAGTGAGCAACAAACAAAAAAATAAATACCTCCTTGCTGCATATCGTGAAAACATTTATAAATCACAAAAAAATATATAACATAACGCGTCATGACAACATTGCCACATAGAGGCCTGTCATAAGCGCATTTTATTAAGGCACTGGAGAATTTTTCGCATAGTTTCCATTCGCTAAAAAAACTAAATACACAACAACGCGAGCCTCCGGTGTCTTGCCGAAAATAAATATAGAAAGAGGAGAATAATAAGAGCGCATCAGTCGAGTTTCCATGGCGGAAATCGCGAAAAGATTGCAGCGAATAAGAATGAGCCCTCTCCCGTCCCGCGCGCGGAATCAGTGCGCGACACTATGCAGCAGCAGCTCAGCAGCCGAGAAGAAGAAGAAGAAGAAGACGAAGACGCGACGCATAGCTGCTGGCTGTACGCCAGTAAGAAAGAAAGAGAGAGAGAGCGCCCATTCCCGGTGAGCCGCCGAGGAGCGGCGTCAAGCTATTATGCAACTCTTTTTAGTTGTTCGCGTGCCGCGCTCGCTTGCGCTCTCCCTTGCTACCGGTGTCCGTTTCGTTTTCTCGTCGTTCTCATTTTCCGCTCGTCACAGTCGGCACCTTCTTTTTCTCTCCCCCCCGGCTCCGGCTCCTTACCTTTGGCTCCGCTTGCCTTACGGCCCATCCTCTTCCGCGAGAGAGCCTCTATCCCCCTGCGACTCCGCTGAGATTTTCATTTATTTGGCGTAATCTGTTTTCCTTATCTCTTTCCGTCTCTCTCGCGGGCATCGATTTTCTTATCCGATGTATACGCCAGTTGCTACAGCGATAAGGATGTTAGATCTGTCTAAAAAGTTATCAGCTCCAGGAGAGAGAGATTAAATCGGAGAAGAGCCCGGTTCAACGGAGAAAGCCTCTCTGTTTTATATAAATCTGTCGCGCGCTCCCCGCGCCCGCGGCGCTGTGTGCGCGCCCTCGCGCTCTCTCTCTCTCTCTCTCTCTCTCTCTCTCTCTCTCTCTCTCTCTCTCTCTCTCTCTCTTGATTCATGTCCATCAATTATGTACTATATTGATATTGGCGATCGATAAGGCTCGCATTTCTAAAAAAATCAACTCGACCTGAAAAAATCGAAATATTTAATTCAGGATCCCTTCGTCCGCCGAACGTAAAAGTACACGCTCCCTTGTAACCGGCACTGCGATAGATATCGGTCGGTCCGATTAATAATTCCGATGCACCTTTAACCATCCATGAACATTAACCACTCAATTTTCCGCGAGTCAATCACGCCTTACTCGAGCAACTATATTAGGAAAAAAGAGGCTAAAACTCAAAATACCTCTTAAAATCGTTATGCAAATGGTGCAGCACTGAGCTGGGGGCGGAAGGGGGGTAGGCAGAAGGACATCGATCTTTCGCGGCAGCGGCCACAGGCGCGTCATTCAAATTCATCCGCGTCAAGCTGACGCGCGCGGCGTGGGGTGGTAGTATGCAAGCGCGTGCGGGCGCGTGACATCCTTCGGCTCGTATAATAAGGATGTCTCTCTCTCTCTCTTTCTCGCGAGCAGAGAGAGCTGCTCGCGTAGCCCGCATGAATTTTCCACGTTCGATATCCAATGGAATATTTATGAGGAGCCGAAGTGGTAGCAAGGGGGTTAGCCGTCATCGCGCTCTCACCGAGAAGATCCGCGAGAGAGAGAGAGAGAGAGAGAGAGAGAGAGAGAGAGATTCTCTCCGTGTGATATGCGGACAATGCCGAAAGCCCGAAAAGTCTCTCTCGGGGGCGCGATCGAGAAGAGCCAGACGAGAAGGCGCGCGTTGATGTTTGCGCTTGGCAATCCCACTGCGCGTATATCCGCCGGAATCGCGAGAAGGTCGTTTTCATTCTCTGACACGTTTGCCTGGCTTACGCGACTGCGCTGCCGCGCCTATGTGCTTCGGAGAGCCTTCTCGTTAATTGCAGCTCTCTTTCTCTCTCGCTCGCGCCTTATGTAGTTACGCAACGGAATTAATTGTGCGATGTACACGCTTAGCGTCGCTGTGTATTGTAGCTGTTCTAGATTTTCTGCTAAGGAATACGTCTCGAGAGTGTGGTATAAGTTTTGTGGTAAGAAGAGCTCCTTGTGCTCTTAACATCGGATATTAAGGTTTTAATTATGTACATAATGTTGGGCATGATTGTTCCTTTTTCTCACTTGGACTGACGTGCTTTTGCGACGGAATTTTTCTTAAAAAATATATAATATAAACGCTGATTAAGGTGCATAACCTTATACGCCAAGCAACTATATCCCGATTTGCTTCTTACAAGACTAGTTCATCAAGATGCCGATACTTAATAATAATAATTGCGTAATACACGAAACAAGTGCGGACGAGTAAATGTCGGGGGGCCGCGGCGAGCTGTCGGGGAGGTATAACGATCGGCTCTTACAGTCTCGTGTGGAAATTATCATTCTTCTTTATTCGCGGTCATTTCCTTCGCAAACGCTAATTGCAGGACGAAAATTTATTTTTACCCGAGAGAAAGAAAAAAGGAGCAGCCGAGCACATCGATCGTAAATCAGCGGGCGCGCTCTCTTGGCTAATTAATACCGAAGATAATGAACACACAAAACCCGCGGACGCGCTCCCTCTCTCGGCCGTACGTCTCCGATGTAAATGAGCGCTATAACTCGCTCTCGCTCTCTCGCTTGCTCACTTACATCTAATTAAAGGGCCTTAGCCAAACACGTATAGAGAAAGAGGGAGAGAGAGAGAAGAAGCGAGAGGAAAAACCGGTTCATCGCTCCCAAAGATCTCTCCATTCGAAATCCCAGGCCGTTTTGGCCCAGCGACTCGACGTCAATCAGACCTGTCGTCATAAAATTTTCATCCTTCCCCTCTCCTTCCTCCGCCTCTCCTCGCGCACACGTATAATCGAGAGAGGCGCGCATAGCGATAGAGAGCGCGTGAATCGCACGCGGTCGGCGCACACATATGCCGTTTAGTTTCGGCCCCTGCGGGCGCACATCGTCTGCCACTCTCGTCTCTCTTTCGATTTTAAAAGAGCTCGTCTCTCTCTCTGCTGCCCCAAACATTCGCTCTGGTCCACTCGCCCCTCTTTTCCTTTTCGTTTCTGCTCGCCGTCATTACTGCTTTAAACATCAAGAAGATCTGCATTTGCATAAGACAGAGCGAGGGATGCAGTTTTACGGCCCCCCACCCGCTCGAAATCTTTTTCATCCAGCTCTCTCGTACTCGTTATATGCCGCTGAGCGCAAGATTTCAGTCCCCCCTCCCCTTCCTACCGTCGCTGCCTGAATTTACGCGCGGGCACACACCACTAAGTCCGCTTCCTTTGGGCCCTGACCCCCCCTCCCCATTCTCCTATACTCGCGCGCAGAGTTTTATTCTCAGCTTCTTGCAGCTTTAAACGCAGGACATCGCTATGGGGCTTTTTACAATCTCTTCCCGGCGGGGAACAAGAGCCAGAGAGAAAGAGATAGCTCGTAGGTCGTAAACGCGACGACGCGCGGCGCGAACGGTTTTAATACATATAAAGCTTGATACACACGCGTGATTTTTCATTCTCATGGTAATAGCCGGCTTTTTGTCCAGAATACGTATGAATGCGATGTGCGCCGCGCGGAGGAGGAGGAGGGTAGAGCTACTTTAGTTTTACACGGCTAACACGCGCGAAGTGTGAGAAAGAGACTGAAGGGCGAGCGGGGAGATGAGAGCTATATCACGCGCGCGAGAGGGAAGCTTGACTTTTTGAAAGAAATTTTTTCGCTGCTGTCGGCGAGAATTGACTTGATGAAGGTTTTTTCCGTGTTTCAAGATGACAGAGGGAAAAAGTTTGGATTTGTAAGGGCGCGCGAGCGCCAGGGAAAAAGAGAGACGGGGAAGAGCTGAGAATTGAAAAACAGATAAAAGGAAGTTTTTTATCGCTTGGCCAGTTTCGGCAATTTTAATGCTGTTATTCAGATAAGAGAGAGAGAGAAAAAAGAGGGGAAGACGTTAATAAAGTTCCCCGGCGACTTTTTTAATTTCAAAGTAGTTGGCACTGCGTTTAAGTGTCATTTTTTTCCGACAGTCGGAAGGAGGGGGGTCAAAAAAGTTGTTACTTTTGAATAATTTTCAACAATTACATCGTGTATAATGCCCTATTTAGCGAGTTGCCATGTTCTTAGAAACAAGTCTCTTGACAATAAAATACTTGGCTTTTGTCGAACTACTTTCCAAAGATTATTATTATTCATTTGAAATATTAATCCGCGAAGCCTGCGACTCGAAAAGAAAAAAAGACAAAAAAAAACAGTTTAAAACTTGTTTAACCACGGACTTGAATAAAAGAAACAGTATAGTGACACCTACGAAAACTAAATAATTACTTGAATTATAAAAATCGTTGATTTTTCTCTTCGAAAACAAAAACTAAAAGAAAAATATAAAAAAAAACTTATTGAAAACATCGAAGGCGTGAATAATCAAGCTGTTGAGAGTGAGAGAGAGCTGCTCTGGTAAAGTACGTAGAGAGCATCGTCGCAAGCGAAGCAGTAGCGGCGGAGGAGTAGCGCACCGGGGCGATCGTAAATAGAGCACGTGCCTTCGAAATTGGCGAAAACTTTCCGAGCACTCGGCTCTCGGCGGCGCGCAATTAGCCCTCGTCCGCAAGAGCCGCAAAAGTAATCGGGCGCGGAAGGTCCCCCTCGTTTCTCTCGAATAAAAATTACAGTCGTCATGTGCGGTCTACTTCCTTCCTTCCTTCCACTCTCCCTCTCTCTCTTTCCACGACGCATTGCTCTCGTGGTCGTTATACATAATTCACGTGAAAGCCGCAAAGAAACAAACCTGCTAACAAATTCGAGCATGCTGTTTAAACTTAACGAGCTGTACTGCTTATGTTTTTCCCCTGAAAGAGAGAGAGAGAGAGAGATCAATTAGAGCCAAGCCGCTATATTTGTGTTCGTTTGAAATCGACGTTCAAAGCGCCGCCACACTGGGAGGGGGCTACAGACAGTTCGCGCCGAGTAGCAAGTATTTTCGAGTTTTCTATCGCAAACGTTAAAGGCAAACGTGTATGCGTGCGCGTGTGTATACAGAGCGTTGTTTAATGACCTACTAGCGAGTTGACGCCTTGGACTTTGTCCAAGCGCTCGTTCTAAATAACAGCCCGACGTAACTCTTTCTCTCTCTCTCGGACTATTGTTAAAATAATGAAAATCCCACTTGTCGTTCATTCAACGTCAACTGTACATCTCCGCTATTATAACGCGCCTCGACGCCGCATCCTATATACAAAACAATAACGTATATCCAATGATTATTCTACGTAACCCGCGCAATCGTGCGCAAATTGAGCGACGCGAGACGACCCTCGAAATTCCAGAGCGCGCAAGTGTCGCAACGGCTAATTCAACGCGCATCAGTCTCCATCCGGTGCGTCGCAAAGCTTTCATTCATGAAAATCGACACTTTGTCGTCGTCGGCAAAACCGCTGCGATCATCAGGAGCACAGCGTGTATTTCGGCCGGGGCGCGTGTGTCTCTGCCACGGCGGCGCGTGGCGCATCTCGAACACTGACCGAGATGTTATTTTGGGGATGGAGCTCACGGGGCCTAGAGGGGGGGGGGCGACCGGGGGGGGGGGGGATAAGTAATACCTCCGCGGCGAGCACTCGTCGCGCAAATGAAACAACAGTGGAAATAGAATCGAGGCTGCGCCGCTGCTGCTGCTGCTGCAGCTATACACTGCTGCGGTATGGAGGCTAGCTGCTGCGCTGCAGTTTGTGTGTTGTGTACGCCAGAGACGCGGGGGCCAGCGTGAAAGTCGACATTCTCGATTTTCGGCGGCCGCGCTCTCTCTGCATCGCGGCGGTGGCGGAAGGGGGGCGACGCGACGGCTCGGCGGATTTGTCCGAGTATTAATTCTGCGCGCGCTGGGCTGTTTGGTAAACATTTTCGTGCGGTCGGACGAGCTGCTGTGGTCATTGGCTCTCTCTCTCCCACCACCACCAGCATCGGCATCACACAGTAGCTATTTCGTTGCTGTGTCTGTTTCTGCATCGCCGCTCTCGCTCCCTCTGCGCCACGCGCTAAACATTATTGAAATTCTGACGGTATCTCGCCGGATCGCTGCTGGGCTTTTTTTGTCTTTGCTTTTCTTTGACGAGGATATAACATACAGACACGCGCGGGGAGAGATAGCTGTCTTTATTGATATGCGCTCGTCTTTTCTCGACAGTTCTATTTCGAGCCGATAATTGAACCAGTGGGTAATGTGGGAGAAGAAAGATTGATCGCGAGAGTTTGTTTTCTAAAAAATGTAGGATTTCGTGCCTTTGGCGAATTCTCGTTAGGTATACAACCCACATTCCATCAGAATAGTTTTTAATATTTCATAAAACCATGTCAATCAATGTTTTGAATTATAGATACGAACACTGCAGTTTTATCGTACCGATGTAACAACGCGAAATTCTTTGAAAGCTCGTCTTATAAAACGGAACAGAAATATATTAAAAATTTAATCCTACCTTAAAAATCAATTTGAATCAACTACGTTAGTAAGTTCACTCAACCCAAGCAAAGATTGCTAATATTAGTAAAACAATAGAGTTTACTTTAACTGAAAATTGTAAGTCTAGAATCAAATAAAATGAAAAAAAATAACCACCTGTTCCCTGTCTGTCTTATCTCCGTAGCACTTATTACAACCTAAAAATTGATCTAAAATATCCAATATATTCTTAAGTTATATTCAATACTCACGACAGCTGCGCTTATAAATACGACGAAAAGGAACAAAAAAATAATGGTGCCAGTGGCGCGAGTGGCAAAAGTGTGCCCGAATATCAAGCTATTTTAATTGGCGATTTCATTCGGCGGCACGCGCGCAGCCACGATCAGCGAGGCGAATCGCTGCTTTCTTTGTCAGCGAGTTGGTGAGGGAAGGGGGGCATATAAGAGGGTGTGACCGAGATAGAAAAGAGGAGGAGGAGGGGCGTCCCCGCGCGCGTATATAAACTTTCGTAATTCATTAAGTATAGTGGAGAGTTCGAGGGAGGGGAGGGAGGCAAGGGGAGGGTAGTGCGCATCGCCACCCACAGGCTGTGCTGCGATATCGCGGTGACGAGGATCCACCCTCCTCTATAAGGTCGCCGCACGCCGAGGCGATAGAACAAAGAAGCTCGTTTGCCGGGGAAGGAGGAGGAGCGGCTTTAGCGCGGGGCGATTTAGTGTGCTGCTGCAAAAGACGTGGAGGAAAAATATATATATACCCGTAGGGCCTCGGGAAATTACAGTTTACAAATGACGGCGATGACGCGACTTATGAGCCTCTCCCCTTTCTTACGCACTGTCTCTCTCTCTCTCTCTCTCTCTCTTTCTATTTGTTTAATTCTCAATTTCAGGTCTGGATAAACAGGCGCGCATTAATAAAACTCGAGTGGTTTCGATGTCATATCCGAAATAAAAATATCGCGCATTACTCTCGTTTATTATTGCTCGCCGAGCGCATTATTTACATTAATAATTTAGCGAGTTCATAAATATATTTTGAAAACAAGCCGAATATTAATAATTAATGTACGCCAGCCGCGCCCACCTCCTTGCGCGTGTCCGACATTTCCGTTTGTTATTCGCATTACAGTGCACGCGCGCGCGGGCATTAAACGAAACTTTGTGTGCAATACCAATATTTACAAGTTTGCGCGCAAGAGAAAGAGAGGGAGAGATACAGGGGGGGGGGAGTAAGCGCCGATAAAATATGCAGTGGTACAGAGAGAGGGAGAGGGACTACAGATCATCGTGTCGCCGAAAAACAATCCGAGAACAATAAGTCAGTCGGCGGCGCAGCGCGTGTCACGAAGGACCGCCCCGATCTCCGTGTAAATTAAAACCGAGGCGGCAGCGACCCCCCTCCGTGCTATATAGCTTCTCGCAGCCCCGCGATCTCTCTCAAACTCCTAGGAAGCTCCGTGACTTGGGGCCGGAGAAGAGGAGGGGCTGAAAAGACTCTCGGCGTAGCTGATGTCTTTGGGGAGAGGTATGGGTGGCAATCTCGTTCCCCTGGCCCTATGGAAATCGGGCGCGGAGGGTGCTGGCGTAACTAGCGGCGCCAGCTCACCCTCGCGTGAAACACGCGGCTGCTGCTGGTGGCCGCTTTGCTACAGCGAAATCCTGGCCACGTTGTCGTCGATTCTTCGCGCCTGCAGACCCTCCTCTCTATACAGACAGAGAGCGACCGACGACTACGCGGCGGGCATTGCTGAGCGCGGCACAAAGGAACACGCCGCTCTCTCCCGCGTGAAGGGGGGGGGGGGGGGGTTAGGACGATTTATAACGTAAAGTTCGCTGACTGTGCGTATGTGCGAGAAAAGCGTGAGGTTAAGGGAACGAAGAGGAGGATGAGGCTCTTATTTGGCCCGGCAAATGTTGATCTTGCGTGGGGTCGCGAGCGGTGCGTTTCGAGGAGCGTAGGGAGGATCTGAGCGACGTGTCCTACGCGTTTACGGGCTGATGTAAAGCTCTCTTTCTCTCTCTCTCTCTTTTGCCGATTCCCCTGGTCTACTCTCTTTTTTTATGCCCGGCATGTACTTCTGCCGCTGATGGGTTTTTGATCGGAAAAGGGTAGTCTTGTGTGATGTTTCCGATGGATTTTATTCTCCGTCTGTTGACAAATTGCTCATGAGCTTTGCAGACTTTACTGTTGCTGTTTTTAACAAGTCCTCTTTTCTCTACGTCAACCCAACAGGCTTCGTATACGATTTAATTCAATTACCCTCCAACGACTGGCCGAACTACGGTCAAATTGTTAATTATCGATGAAAATAACCGATAGGGCTCTCGAGAGTTATTCGCTCGAGGAATCGATTGGGCACACGATGGAAAAGGTTTCTCCCGGGCGGTGGCATCCATCTAACGGGGGAGGGAACATCGAGCGTGAAATTTTATTATTCAACGGGTTGGCAGTTGAAAAGTTCCCTTAAATTCTCATAAGCGCGCAGCGTTAAATTAGTCCAGCCATATAAGCTCCCTCGTATAGAGCGCAAGTCGAAACTTTCAATTTCGTGCGCCGGCCGCGCGTAATACACCCCAGCCCTTCCGCTGTTGCCTCGACGACCTCCAACGCACACACACGCACACTGTGTAGATATCTCCAGCCATGTTCCCTTGGCTACACGACGGCGAATGAGAAAGAGAGCGAGAAGGTCAATTCGGCGCCTCGCGGCAAGTCGAAAAGTCCCGGCTGTCGGGATTATTACCGAGCCAAAGGGCTGGTCTCTCTCGCCATTACCACCTCGAACGAACATCGAGCCGTGTGTGCTGTGTCCGAAAAAAAGGAAAGAAAATGAACGGAGTAGCCCCGACTCTGCTGCTGCTGGCAGAATGAGAAAGAGAGCGTAAGAGCACGCGAAACGAGCTCAGCCTCCCCCCTCCTACAGCGGGGAAGGACGAGAGGATGGGGGGGGGGGAAAGGAGGGTGCGAAAGTGCGTCCGGCTATACGCTGGCACTGCTGCTGGGTCCGCTCGGCCGCTTATAATTGCAGTGGCTCCGTAATTAGTTTCGGAAATTTAATTATTTCCGGACGGCGCGCGCGCGGCCGGCCCCGGCCGAGGGAAAAACTCGCGGGGATAAACGCGCTCGCGCGTGCCTCTGCGCCCTCCCCACGCCCCGACCCGGACATTAAGCGACTCTTGGCGTACTAGCGCGTGGGGATATAGGAAAAGCAGCACAGCACGGAAGAGTAATCGGAGCGCGCACGAGAGAGAGTATACCGTGAGTCTCCGTTGCCTCCCCCCTCTCTTGCTGTGCACCTCGAAGTTGCCGATCCAACGAGGCCGTTTTCACTTCGCGTTAAGTTACGCACGTTGCTGGGGTAGCCGAAAATGGCTCTCTTTTTATGAGAGCAGCCTGGCTCTATTTTTAATGGACGGTGTCGGTTATCGGGATAAGTCGGATACGCGATCGCTCTACCTCCCCCTCCCCCTCGGTCCTTCTCTCTCTCTCTGCGGAGGGTGATCGATGGCCGACTGGATTGATCGGTACGGCGGCCTACCGTAGTCGATTGTTATCCGAAACGTAGTCGATTGGATTAAATTGCCATTTTTGAAATTCGATTAAACTGCCAAGTCTCAAATATCAGCGGGCTCTCGCGAGAGTGCGCCGATAAAACTATTATGGAAATTTTGCGATATTTTTTTCCTAGAACGTAGTGGCGTTAAAACAAGAGCGAGCGAGAAGATCCCCTTCCCTTCTTCTTTGCTACCAATGATTAATTTCCAAGCGAGCGGCAACGCCAAAGTGCCTTGGTTCGGTTTTAATGGATTATTTTCCCCGTGTATACGAGCGTACGGGCTGTGTATATCGATGAAAATGTACGATCATTTGTAATCTATCGAATCCTCGAAATTACAAATTTCACGTTGAATTAAAACGGAGCTCTCGGCGGTAGTTGTGTGCGGCACGGTGGAGGGAGAAAGGGGAGAGGGCTATGTATAAAGCGAGAGAGACGAGGCGCGAGCGTGATTTTCGAATTAAATTTCATCCCATTATTCCCGCCGAAATTTAATCACCGAAATTTCCAATAATAAGTACCGTTCGCGCATCGTTAAACTTTGCATTACGAATTTCGAGTGCCGCTCTGCAGCAATAACACCGCCGCGCGTACACACACATATCCGACGTATGCGCATATCGCACTGAATATACCAAGTAAAGAGTACGCGGTCGTTATAAGAGTTGCATACACACGTGCAGGGAGTGTATAGTAAAGCCGCAAAATGAAAACCCAATTCATAATTCATTCGCACCTCCGTAGGCAAAAACACTCGATTGCCCGTGGCTCTCTCGCTGCGCAACAATCTCGCGGACACCGGGCGAACAAGCGCGCAGTTTCATACGGAGGTTATTAATGACGCGCGTGCAATCGTTCTCTCTTTGCCTCCCCTGCAACGCTTCCTCATGCTATTCCCCTTGTCCAGCGTTGAAATTTTCATAGCCGCTGCACATAAGCGCAGCCCATCCTCCTCGGTCCCGTTAGAAGAAAAAATAAAGCTGCCCAACCCGAGGATGAGGAGGCGACGACGAGCGAGAGAGCAGCAGGCATTCTTTCTCTATCCATGCTCCGTCAACGGTTCTCTCTTCGCTTTGTCCACGCACGAGCGCGTGTGTGCGCCCGAGGATTTCCTCTCCGATGAAATGGAAAAAAGTGAAAGGAAGAGGAAGGGTCCGGCGTCGGCTGGCAGATTGCGTTCTTAGAAATTAATGCTGCCCTCGGCGGCTGGATGCGGACGCGACGACGGCTCTCTTTCTCTCTCTCTCCACTATGCCCTCTTCTACTGCACGCTGGTGTATGTAGTGCGCGCGGCCGAAAATTTCTAAAGCCAACCGGTTATCGGCTCTCTCAAACATTCATGCCGGCCCTGCAGCATCTTTCCTTCTCCTCTCGACAATGCCGTCTTCCACTCGGCCTGCCGCTTTTCTTTTTTCCCTCCTCTCACTTTTAACTCGCTCTCCGCTTCTTACGTACTCTCTGCGCTGGCTCGTAACTGTTTCTATTGCTCGAGTGTACCCTGTATACGCTCTCAAAGCCAACGGTCAGCTGAGATGAGCGTATTCGACGTTGGTGACTTGCATACTCTCCGTAAGGATGATTAAAAGAGTTTTATTCGAAATAAATGATCATCTTAAACTCCCTCTTTAGCGGTACAGTTACGATTATCAAATGCAGGTGCACACACTATATCCTGAATTTCTCATAACAATATGCTCTCCCTTATTTCCCGTTCTATAATTAAAATGCACGAATTCAAGCAGAAGCCGTAATATTTTGCAAAACAGTGCGGAGCAAGCAGCCCCACCGGCTACACCGAAGCCGTACCAGTAGTAACAGGAGAGCAGGGTCCGGCATTACAATTAATTACCACGATGCGAAATGAAACTCTCGCTCTCTCTGCTAAATAGAGAGAGGGGGGGGGGAGGCGGAGGAGAGCCGTGTGTTTATCCATACACAAACCGCGGTGGCTGACCCGAGAGTTTTCATTCGGATTTCGGGCTCTGCGGCGGCGGCCGCGGGCAAAAGAGAGAGAGAGACCTTCAAAAATTCATGGGCTTATTCATGAAGATTTGGAAAGTTTTCTCTCTCGATTCCAGGCTCTCGAGATGAGCCTGCCTCTCTGCTCCTCCTCCCCTTTGCGTTTGCCAGAGAGCGGTTTTACCTCGTGTAGTAGTCGCGCGGCCTCTCGACGCTTGATAAGGCCCGCGCGCGAACTTAGTTGGCGGGATGTTTTTTCACCCTCTCCTCCCCCGTGCTTTTCCTTGTTCCACCGGAGGGGCTATCCCTTCCCGATAGAATTTAAGTCAGTTTGCGAGTTTAATCTCTTGGCCGCGCCTCCGACGCCGTCTGACGGTGTTGGGGGCGCCGCGCGTGCAGCGAGACGCGCCTTGCTTTCCCTTCCAGAGCCGCACCGAGAAATTGCCTCTCTTTCTCGTGTTGCCGAACTTGGAGAAATCAATTTGACGGCTTTCCAGAGTTTTTCCCCCTTACTTTTACACTTATTCTTTTTTTTCCCCTCTGACAAATCTTTGATACGTAGCCTGGATTGCGATTTAAAAAATGATAATTTTCACGAGTCCGATAAAAGGTTGATTAGTTGAGCGTGTAAACTACAAGTTATCAATGCGATTAGCCTAAGTGCACTTGAGAGTATGGAGTACGGTGTAATTAAATGAAAAATGAAAAAGTAGATAAGTCATTAGTAGCGCTTATACGATAACCACATCCTCGACTAACCCTGCCGACTTTGCATTTCTGTTTCAGCGATCCTGGCTCACTTCTTCTTCCTGGCGACCTTCTTCTGGCTCAACACAATGTGCTTCAACATCTGGTGGACATTCAGGTTAGTTTCCCAGCAGCAGCTCTAGCGTCGTTGGTCCCTGCTCCGCCCAATATTGCAATTACAGGCAGCAGGCGCGTCTATATATACGTATACAGAGCAAAGGAGAGCCAATATAAACGCCAGAGGCTCGGCCGTGCGAATCGCAATCGAACGCAAGCCGATCGGCTTCTTTTCGTATTATCGGCACGTTTACGACCGCCGGCGAAAAAAAAGAAGAAGAGAGCCCCACACCTCGAGGCGCGTATGGTACGGAATGAAAAAAGGGACGTATTTTCAGGGACGCGCGTATAGAGGAGCCTCTGCCGGCTTGCACGCGCGTCTCTGGGATTTTTCGTATGGGCACTCCCCGCGGCTTTTTTCGGGATTCTTCCCTGCCGATATTTATTCGGAGCGACGCGCGTTGTACGCTACTTTTTGATAAGCTTTCGAGATGTACCGTTGAAATTCTTTTTCTTCGTGCATTCATTAGTGTGCTTTTCCTTAATTTTCTTTTTTTTTTAGTAAGCAGATTATGGTATCAACCGTTGGCTGTGCATTGATAATTTTTTTCCATCAACGACTATTTTGTCTTGTTACACATACCGTATATCGCTATCTGTACAGTTCGCGTACTTAAATAACATTTGAAAATACACTGGCTCTCGAGGCTAATGTGCAGTTACGCGATTTCTCCGGGGAGCGTGTAGCGCATATATACCCCAGGTCGTATTAAACCTCGTGCTCGCGCGCCTCGCAGCTACGACGCCGATAAAAACATTCCGGATTTTCCCATTTTCCAAGGGCCACGGGGCGAGAGGGGTGGGCCTGCAAATAAAACGACATCACACCCTTGTGCAATCGTTCCCGCTTTCTCTCTCACTCGCGGGGGGGTGATCTGCAGATCTACAAAGCCGTAGGAGCATTGTTCTGGCCATTTATTCGCCAACTCGGCGGGAGATGCACACGCTGTATCAGAGCGGCGGCGCTACAGCGGCAGCGGTTTACTCGCTTGGGAATACCCGGGACAATTTTGCGCCTATATACCTCCTTTTCTTCCATCCTCCCATCTTTTTGTTCACCTTCCGCGCGTGTCCGTGTGCTGCGTAGCGTTGCGCTGAGCGAGAGAGAGAGAAAAAAAGGAGCGGGCGCACGCCGGCGCTCGCGAAAGTCTCCGGAGAATCGCGCGCCGCGAGAATTCAAGCGTCAACGTCCGCTCATTGTCCGCTCTCTCTCTCTCACCTTCCGGAATGTATATAGTGGTGTGCCGAGGGAACCAAGTTTCGTCCTAGTTTTCAAGAGAAGAGGAGAGCAGCGCCAGTAGCAACGTAGAGTCGAGGCTGAGCGCGCGGGGCCATCGTTAGTTTCCGGAATCCCCTAATTGACGAGCGTCACGAGAGCGATGGCGCGAACTCGCTCGCTTTTCTTCTCTCTCTCTCCCGCGGACAGACACCCCTAGCGAGTTGACACTAATTAAATGCAGTCGCGCGCGAGCGTCTGACGGCTGGCGCTCTCGTGGAAATCTTTATTCCTCTTGTTGGACATCCCACTGTACCGAGAGAGAGAGAGAGAGAGAGAGAGAGAGAGAGAGAGCTGGAGAGCGCCGCTACTGATTCCGCTTACTCCGCGCCCGAGCGAGCCAGATAATCGGCACGAGCTCTCTCTCTCTCTCTCTCTCTCTGACAGTCGAAAGTGGATCACCGACGCGCACACACCCCGTCTCCCCTTGCCCCACTCCTTCTCCTCACCCCGGCCGCCGTTCTTAATCCGAGACTGAATGAACGGAGCGAGTTCACGGTGGATCAAAAATTTTCCCGGGGACTAATTTTGCGCTGTATACACACACTCTTGCTTGGCTGCAGAAGAGAGAGAGACCGAGCTCTCGTAGACTTTGTGGCCTCGCTAAGAATAGCGCCGCTCCACCGCTGAATGCTCCATTATGTGGCACTCGAACTCTCTTTCGCTTGTTCTGGCCTGTATTAATGTCGAGCAGTGGATGGATCGATGCGCGTACGCCTATAAAGCAGATGGATATAAATGAAAAATGGGCTATTTTTATAATATAATATTTGGGCTGATTTGAATTTTTGTGGGGGAATCACGATAGAATTCGCCATGTAGTGGATTCATTGGGAAAATCTCGAGAAACGGAGATTGCGGGCTAATGATATATACACATCACGAGTGGATATATCCAAGGGTATTATTATAGTTTGAGCCAGGCCAGCCGAGAGAGTTTAAGCCGTTACCGTTTGGCTCTTAACGATCGATCGGCTGCTGCTCAGACCGACTGAGCTTTCAATCGAAACCATCCTGATGCGGCTATAAATATCAAGCAAAGAGTCGCCCTCGTATATAACTATATACATCCCTATAGCGAAACTTGTGCTTTCTTTGTTACACGCCAAATTGCATATCGTATTGCTCGTACCAACGGTTCGCGCTACACAGCGAAATTGTAATTCTCACGAAACTTCTTTCCCTGTCGCTTTTACGCTTTTCCTCATAATTACCCCACTAAATTCTAATTCCTCGCTCGAGTCCGTGAAAAATTTCACGGTTCTTATTAGATTACCCGTTTGGCATAGACTACGCGCTGCTAGAGAGAGAAAAACAAAGTTCTCTCTCAGACGCATAAATGAATGGATCGCCTCTCTCTTTCGTATATAGGAAAGGGAGAGACAGGCTTGTTGCGTAAGGCTAAGAGTTGGAAACTTGAAACAAAAAAAAAAGGTAATAAGTGAGCGGCGCAAAATGCGTACGAACTGGACGCAGGGAGCGATCGATTAATGGAAATCTCGGCTTGGAGTACGAGTATAGGCTATGCAGAGCTGGACTCGAGGAAAAATAGCGAGAGCTCTGTAATCAGGGAACAGACGTAGGCGTCTTTTATTTCTCACTCGCGTGACCGCTCTTGGATAAAACGAGGGCTCTGTGCGCGCAGGCAGGTGCGTTCGAATTAACGTGTCGGTGTGAACGCGCTCTAATTACGAAGCAGCTGCTGCTGCTGCTGCTGTGCCTGGGAGAAGACTGTCGTCGTCGCGCGAGGGAAGAAGGCGAGGCGTCCGTTAATAAGAAGTGCTAAGCAAGCAGAAGGAAAAAATCCGGATAAGAAGTGGAGGAAGATCTCGGCTGGAGGAGCGAAGTGTACGGGGCTCTCTCGATCTTGCATTAAGACACGACGCAGCGTGGACGCTCTCTGGGTCCGCTGAAAATATTCCCTCTCTCCTCCTCCGTCTTCGGCCGCGGATTTATTCGGGGAAATCGCTCTGGCGCTTTATAATTTCTTCGTCGTATTTACAAGTGTCGGTTCATTGAACCCCCTGCCCCCTCTTTCTTTTTCTCGCTCGCTTTCTCGCTTACTCTGGCGAGCTCTTGCCCCGGGAAATTGCAGGATAAATAGCCGGGTTCTCTTGCGCGAGAGAGCGGCATGCCCAGCTAAGTGAAAAGTTGCGAGCAGCTACGGATTGATTGATTAAATAGTGTTCGAGGAATCGAGGAGAAACTAGTTAAATCTTGATTGCTAGATAAATACAAAAAGCTCGAAACGCTTTGTGATCGATCAAGACCTTTTTTCTCTCTCTCGCTCACTCTTTCTTTATTTTTCAACGTTTTTCTCAGAAATATGGCTGTTGCTGGTTTACTCAAACCAGCAAAACTTTGGATGAAATATCCTCGGTGAAAAGAGTTTATGCCAAATTCTCTGCTGAACCCACTTTTCACTTGTTTCAAATAGGTCACGGAAGAAATTATCTGATCGATTTTAGAAATGTTTCTCGATGTACAATTTTTTTTTACACAATTAACACCATTATTATTTTTGTTTGTCATCGACACGAATCAACCAAACGCTCGAGTAGCGTTGATCCTCATAGATTCTTTATTTCATGTCTCAAACGCTTGAAACGTAAATTTCCAAGCTTGGTTCGCAACCACCCAAAAGTTGAACTTTAAGCGCGACCCTTTACAAAAAGTGTAGACAGTGAGAAAGAGAGAGGTAAGAGGAGCCGAGGTTGAGATAAAATGCAGTTGTCTAATTAATTCAGTGGGTAAACGAGACGAAACCGCGAGCTTACGCTCCTTTTCTCATGGCAACGACTCGCTTGACTTTTAGTCTCTAAAGTCCAGGTCGCGAAATAAACAAGAGTTTGCAAAGAAGACGGTGCGTGCAGAGACAGAAAGAGAGAGAAAGAAGGAGAAAGAGAGGCTCGTCTAAGAAAGCGTTGAAAAATCCCACGAGCGCGTTAGCGTCGCAGCGCTCTATTCTCTCTTGCGCTAAAGGACCGGGCTAATTAAGAGCGCAGTGAAAGAGGTCTTGATCTTCCAGTGATCCCTCGGCGACTGTGCTCCCCCCCCCCAGCTCCTCTTCTTTTTCCTCTGTGCTTTTGTGCTTCTGCTCGCGGATGATGTTATCCGACAATTGAATTAGAACGCGCGGCTCGAGATGCCAACCGTCTTTGAATTACATAATCTCACGTTGTCGTCACAATTCACAACGCTATACATTGTTGTAATCGTTTAAAAGAAATCTACTTCTCATATGTCGATATAACAGCTGACATAACGCTCGTATCACTCTTGTACTGTTAAATCCTCGATGCGTTTATGATAATTGAATTGAAATAATATGTGCGCCATCCGCATTGCAAGTGTAGTTCAATTAAAAATACATGACAGGTACAAATGAGCGATTGTCCGGGTGCGATATAATAAAGGCAACCGCCGATTGTGTTGCATATTGAAAGTAAGCATGAGAGATAGGCAAGCTGTACAGTGTGTTGTCTGTGTGTGTACGTGTGCGTGGCGCGCAAGTATGTGGGCCAGAGAGCACGGGGCCGCGGAGCGCGCGAACTCTAACGGTACGTCAGTACCGATTCGGCGGGGGCCTCTAGCACCATGACAAATCGTATATTCTCACAAAGAGGCTAACCTTCGTCTCTACTCTCTGTCTCTTCAGTATCTCCGATATGGGGCGGGAGACGACGAGTCTCTTTCTACGCCTACTTGATCTTTCATTACCCAGCGTTACATACACTGTTAAAAATAATCTGAAACCTAGCACCATTTTAAGACGAATTTTGAATTTTCATTTCAAAAATTGCATTGTAATAGAAATTTAATACATAT